>JAJEJH010000069.1:0-146998 GCA_026122585.1 Anacardium occidentale | reverse complement strand
TTTCTGAGAATTGCCCCCTATAGGCAAGTTCTCAGCTTTGGAAGGAAGGGAAAGTTAGCGCCCAGATTCATTGGTCCCTACGAGATTCTTGAGAGAGTAGGGACAGTCGCCTATCGATTAGCACTGCCAGCCAGTATGGACAGAATCCATAATGTCTTCCACGTGTCTCAGTTGAGGAAATATGTGGGAGATCCGTCGCATGTCCTTCAGCTTTCAGAGGTAGAGTTGGCAGAAGACCTCAGTTACCAAGAGCTTCCAGTTCAGATCCTGGACTACAGAGTCAAAGTCCTCAGAAATAAAGAAATCTCGCTGGTCAAAGTTTTGTGGCGCAGCCAGAGGGTGGAGGAAGCCACATGGGAAGTTGAGTCTGAGATCAGGGATAGGTTCCCCGAGTTGTTCAGGTAAATTCCGAGGTCGGAATTTTTATAAGAGGGGAGGAATGTAGCATCCCAGGTTTTTAGAAAGCCCTTAGGGGTAGAGTTTCGGGGTTAGAAATAGAATTCAGAGATAGATTGGGGGTCTAGAAGAGTTCAGGGGTGAGATAGTAGTTTTCCAGAGCTGTGTGGCCTTCGTATGATGCCTTTAGGGAGGTTTCAATCATGCGAAGCGCGGGAAATGAGTTTCTTCATTTTCCCTTGGTGCACTCCCGTGCACTTTTCCCTGCACGCCCGTGCAGGTGGGTAGAAAAGAGAGAGAGACGAGAGTTATTTCATTTCTCATCCTGTTTCAGCTTCTCTCTTCTTGTTTCAGCAGCTCTCAGCCCTAGGCGAGAAATCCAGTTCCCAGCAGCTCCCAATCCAGCTAGAGATCAGAGAGATTAGTTTGGATTAGAATTCCAGCAGCCATGTCAAGAGGTAAGTGTTTCCTACCTCTTCAGTGTTTTCCCAGCTTGTTGGATGATTGCTTGATGATGCCTGGAAATGTATGCTTGTGTTTTCAGCTGGTTTGATGGATGTTATATGCTGAATATGATGCCAAATATGATTATTTCCCATCCAGTAACATGCATGCTTTGTTTGTGTGTGTGTGTTGTGAGAGAAAGCTTGAATTGCCATGGTGAAATTCGTAGTGTGGGATGGATGTTGAAATTGATGATGTATATACGTATATTGAAGTGCCTTGGATGTGTGTATTTGATTTATTGCAGTTTGGTTGAGTTTTGGCATGGTTTCCAGCTGATTCAGACGAGCCATGTCTGAGCAAAACAAGGAGCACGGTCGTGTGCCCGCGAGAGCACGCCCGTGTGCCCTTGTCTTTGCGAAGGCACGGCCGTGTGCTCTGAGAGCACACGGTCTGGAAAGCGAAGGACACGACCGTGTGTCCTGAGGGACACGGTCGTGTGTCCTCCTTTTGCGTGTAATAGCCAGATAATTCCAGAAGAGAGCACGGCCAGGCGCACGACCGACGCACGGTCCCGTGTGCCTGGGCACACGCCCGTGTGCCCGTGTCTAGCACGGCCGTGTGTGTCTCTTGCACGCCCGTACGTTTGCTTTGCACGCCCGTGCTCCAGCATTAATTTCCCAGAAGAGGCAGAAATGACTTATTAAAGGTTTGGTAACCCATCCAAAGGCTTTGAATCATCAGATAATCCAGATAACAGATGATAAATGCAGCATATGCATTCATAGCACAGCATATCGTCTGAAAGAGGATCCAGGGATCCGAATTCAGTAGTTCCAGCATCTAGAACCCAATGTATGGGTTTCAGTTTAGGGTGAACTCGAGGGGGCATCTGTGGGACCCAGCTTTCTGACACCAGTCAGTTAGCTCAGCAGCAGATCAGTTTCAGTTTCAGCAGATTCTAGCCAGTAGCTAGAATATTCAGCCCACTTGGCCAGGATGCCGAATCCCTGCGTTCCACCCAGTCTGATCAGTACAGCAGGTACCTTTGGGTACAGATAGATATTCGCATGCATGCACATTCAGATTTCAGCTATCATGTCATGACATTCATTTCAGAAAATGATTAATAATGAGAAACAGTAAACCAGTGATCAGATTCAGCACCCGCAAGCGCGTAGATGTATGATAGGGCCGAGATTAGTTTTATGTGCCCTTGTTTGTGCTTGCTTGGGTTGAGGGAAGTAGGAAATGCTTACTGGGTGATTTTCATCACTCATCCTTTTCCTCTTCCTTTCTTTGCAGGTCAGTTTGCTGCTGGCGAGGAGCGGGTGGACTGAGGCTCGCGAGAGAGGACCCACACACCCCCTTATAGCATGTATATGTATTTTCTTTCAGTTTGGACCTGTGAGGTCTTGTATGTATTTTTGTACATTCTCAAAGATAAAGAATGATGTACAGAACAGTATATAGCTATATGAATGGCCAGTTGGGCTCATTGTATGTTTCAGATTAGTTTCAGCTTCCGCTTGCAGTGTATAGCAGCAGGTTCTTTTCTTTTCCGTAGGATTCCCGTCTCGGGTACCCGATTCCCAGTTTATTAATAAAAGAACAGTGTTTTCTTCTGTAGCAGGGGTACTCGGGGCGGCGGGTCCTACATCAATCAAATTCCACAAATCATATTCATAACAATCATTTTTCATCATACATTCATATACCTCAATGAAAACATATATATCAAACTCAATTCATTTGTAATCATAAAAAATAAAAGCGAAAAAACATGTTCAACCTATCATCTTCATCATCATATTATTCATACCAGACACAAAATAATTTCTACATTCAACCTTCAGATTTATAGTTTAGTTATCAATTTATAGTATTAAAACATAATTGCATGTTAAATACAATAATTTAACATCAAATCATCATCTTCTTATCATGATTTAACATATATCAATCTCATGTTATAATTGAGCTTGAATTAACTTGTAAATGTCACAAATAAACCTATCTATCATTTTTCATTCACCATTCATCATCACAGAACATGGTTATATGAATTCAAGCAAGGATAGAAGCACATGTTCATTAAAATAATCTATTAAGGTTAGAATACTACTTACCTGTATTATTTATTATTTCTCTCTCTCTCTCTCTCTAATCTTATCTTCATCCAAACTCTAGAGAACACTTTAGTTTTACACTTGCTCAGCTTTTTATTTTGCCTTCTCTAAAAAGATCTAAACTTCAGAGCAATTAGATCTAATGAATTTTAAAGAAACACTACCTTGTATAAGCAATGGCCAACACAAAATGCATGAACGTGCATCTTAATATGCATGATAAGATACTTCAAAAATGCATGCCTTTCTATAGTGTACACGTGGCAACCCCTTATGATGACACATGTATTATCTAACTTAAAGCCAAAATGACTATTTTGACCTTTCATATCAAATTTAACCAATTATAATGGAAAAAATAATTAAAAAAAATAATTTTTACCATTATTACCAAATTATCAAAAATCAAACTATTCTATGATGAATCACATAGAGCTCATTATCTCTTTAATGAAATTGTGAGACTCTATGGTATTCCTAGAACAATTGTGTTAGATTGGGATATGCAATTCCTACGTCTTTTTTTAAGAATCTTGTGGGCAAAATTGGTAACTAAGTTTCTTTCTAGTACCTCACACCATCCTTAAATTGATGGTCAAACCGAGGTGATTAATAGAACCTTGGGTAACGTATTAAAGAGTTTGATGAGTAAGCATTTAAGGTATTAGGATTTGAAGTTAGCCCATTTCGAGTTCACCTACAATAGGACTCCTAGCATAACCACGAATCACTCCTTATTTTGAAGCTTTGTATGGTTTAAACTCTCGTATACCCATTGATCTTAGATCTTTACCCCTTGATTTTAAGGCTAATGTTAATGTGAATGAGAAAATTAAACAAATGAAAAGGATTCATCAAGCCGTGAGGATGCACATTGAAATGGCTAATAAGTCCATCAAGAGAAAAGCTAATATGAATAAAAAGCCTAAGTTGTTTCAATCGAGTGATTTGGTATAGATCAATTTGAGAAAAGAGAGATTCCCAAGCAAAAGGAAGAGTAAGTTAACTCTTAGAACCGATGGTCCATTTGAAATGCTTGAGAAGGCGAATGATAATGCATACAAGGTAAAGCTTCCAAGTGATGGTGTGTTGGCAACATTCAATGTGGTGACATTAGCTTATATTCAAAGCATGATTTAGATTTGAGGGCAAATCATTTCTAACATGGGTAGAATGATATGTTTGTATATCATAAACTGCTTACAAGTTTGAATAATGGCAACACCAATAACAATGAAGGAATTGCACGTCCTAAAGGAGTTATAAGCCTAACACGAGCAAGCTACATAGAGCAACAGTTGGCAATACCAAGTCCATTGGGCTTTTCTTCAATAACCAACCCATTAGATCCTCAAGGCAACATCCGGTTACTTGCCAAAAAAAAAAAGGCAACATTCGGTCCAAGCTCATCAATAATTGTCAAGCTTATTCAAGCCCATTCAAGTCTCCAAGCTCACGTCCAAACTCATAAGGAAGGTCTAACCCGTGGACAACTTAAGGAAGTCCAAAATGCATTCAATTTTTGGGCCCAATTTGTTGATCCGCAAAGCCCATTCAGTTACTATATAATTAGGAGCTAATTAAGTTTTGTGCTCATTACTTATAGTTTAACATGCATTTGAGGACATAAAGGTGCTTGAAGACAAGATTCCTCAAATTAGGGAATAGTTAGTAATTTTGGATGGCTTAGCTTCTTCTTTTTTTTCTTTTTTACTTTTATAATATTATTGTACTAAAATTTGATTTTTTTTTTTTTTTAGTTTGGTCACTTCTCTTTCATGGAGAGTTTAAAGCTATATAAAAGTTGCTTCTTGCAAGAGATTGGTAGTGAATTTGATTTAAATTGATGTATTGATGCTTGAATTATATTCTCGCATCCTTGTTTCCAAGTTCATTTAACTTTGTTTTATCTGTTGTACGATTGAAACTCTTGGTTAGGATTAAATTCAAATTGAACATGTTTGAATTCGTTTCAAAATTTGATTTAATCAAACCCATATCAAATTTTTAAAATTCGAACATAAACACAAATTTGAACTCCAATTTTAAAAATTTGTGAACACAAACCTAAACACAAATTGTACAAACTCATTACAAACACGAACCTAACCTTAAATTAAATTTTTTTTATTATATTATATTATTTATTTTTATTAATTATAATTTTTAATAAAATATAAATATGAACTATACAAACTGAACGCAAATATAAACATAAATACAAACCAAATGCAAATCCAACTTTCGAATCCGAATCCAAATTTAAATTTTATTATAAAATAATTCAACAAATATAAACTCAAATACGAATCAAATCCATAACGAACAATCCAACCACAAATATATATATATATATATATTCATATTTGATTTAATTCGAATTTAACTCCACTCTTGGCTGCTATCCTTTTCTTCACCGAATTGGGGCTTGAATCTTTGATGATTGCGTATTGAAGTTGTGTTGGATGGACTTACATCAGGTATTAAAACAAAGAAATATTTTATATTTTTCAGACTATAGTCTCATAAACAAATTTATTTCCCTAGCAAACAATAAAATAAGCAAAAAACAACGATAATTAGGGACAAAAAATCTATTCCTGTTCTAAGACGACTGCCTTAAAAGGCAATACCATATATGTATATGTCAGGGCAGGAGGAAATTAGGAGAGCTTGGAACCAAGTTCTTCACTGTTGTCTATCTAAACATCCGGCGGCCATGTACGTGATCACTCTTTGTCATCCAAACCCCAGAGACATCTCAAAAAATTAAAAAGAATTTTGTATATTTGTAATGATTATTCCACTGAGTGATAATTCTCAGAACCGATCTATCTTCTGTATCATCCACCAATCTATCCTGCCTAAAGAATTTCTCAAGGAAAAGCTCCTGCAATGAAATTTTGCAAAATGGCAATGAATATTTGATTCGATATCGGACTAAATACTCCGTTGAAAACTGAATTAGAAAACAGGATAGCAACTTCTTGTCACCATTTACAATTCAAAGATACAGAAGAATTGCTTGGAATAAGTAACATATGGACAAGTAAAAGCATTTAAATTATGGAATGATTTTGAATCAAATTCAACATTCTAACCCTACTGCTTGAATTTTTATTACATGTATGCCCTCGTTTGCCTTTAGTTCATAAAAACACCACCTATATTTTTTACAAAAATTAGGTTTTCCAACCTCTAGAAAAACAACATAATTCAAGTGCGTATTTTTTCAGAAGCCAAGTTTTAAGAAAACTATAGCTGTAGATCCACAGTTAATAGTAACAAATAATTTAACTAAGAATTCAGCAGTTAATGAATTTTATTATTAAAGTTGAGTAAATGTGCCAAGGAAAACATATTATAAGCCTCTGACACTAAATATTCTATACACTGGAAAATAAAAAATAGGTTGTATCTCTATTATGGGTATGATTAGGCATGAAACGCTATACGATCAACATAAGAATAAAGTTGGTATAACATACTCAGAAACATTTAAGTGGGAAGTAATGGCTGTCTCTCATCAGATCCTACTCGGTGACTAGCCTGAGAGGGTGAAACAGAGAGCATGTGAGTCTATACAACAATGGAAAACCTTTCTACCAGAAAAGGCAAAATAAACAACTAAAAATTTACCTCTTCATTAGCTCCAGCTGCCATGTTTATAAATGAATCTTTGGACCTGGACAGTATGAAATAAATATTTGATCATAAAGACAAGAAATTCCATTATTTTTTCCAGTACTGAAGGACAATTCTTACAGCCCCAAAAAAAAAAAAAAAAAGTAGAGAATCAATATAAATCTGAAGCTAAATTAATAACAGCCGGGAGCATTTTGGCACATTCTTGTTAGAACAAAACTATAAGATTATACGAGAGATGCAAAAGATCAGAACAAAACACCTAAATACCTGTGGCTCTCAATCTCTCTCAATTCTAGCATCCCATTTTGTGGTTCATCTTTAACTTTTGAAAGGGGTGAAAAGAACTGTAAAGAAAATAAGGCAGAATAACATCAATTAAAAAATAACAGCAAAACAATTTTTTACTCCTAAATCATCCACTCAAGAAATCTATTACATATAATTACCTGATGCATTGAGATGAACACAATAGAAATTCCTAACATAAAGTTCAAAGTTAATTTATGACCAAACAGAGCAGCAGATGCTATGCCAGTAAAGATTGTGGCAACTGTTGAAGAGTACTTCTTCAAGATTGTATCTGAATGAATCAAATGACAACAAAAATTAGTTGTGTGTGAAAATATACACATGGTCTACCAGAGCAAAAGTGTAAATAAAATTACTTCTATAAGTTGCTTCCAGGAAATTCAAATTCTAGTCTACATTTGAAACAATATAGCCTTAAAATCAATTTGAACAAAAGATGCATTGAAAAAAAAAAAAAAACACATGTACTTGATAAATAAATGTAACCTGCATATTTGAAGAAAAAAGAGGACAAAATTCCTTGTGCTGCATTGTTAATGATTAGAAGCATAGTAGCTTTTGAATGTCCTTGTAGGATATCAAAGCTTTCAGGACCTGAAACATTTGATACAAAAAAATGTAAGGGAAACACTCAAAGTTCAATAGAAACATAGAATACACAAATGCAACAAAATTATAAGCAAAGAGTGAATCCGTTATCTTTTGAGGCCCCATTCAGGTTAACATATGTGCAGACAGAATAGACTGGCAAGTATATTGCAATCTAATATAAGCATAACCTCAAATCTGAATCAGCTTCTTCAAAGGTATATATTTACATAAGGTACATAGATAGAAAGACAATGTTTCATTATTCTTTCAATATTAAAGACACAACTCTGCAAGCATCTGAAATAGCTTTTTAAAGATCTAAACTTCCTCAAGTTTTATTTCTCTCAAATAACAGACTCAAAAGTAGCTCCTTCCAAACATACAAAAATTGAATACATTAGCTGTATTCCCAATCAAAGTTTCACATTAAAAAAAAAAAGAAATTTAAGATAAAGGATAAAGAATTGGAAAAAACTCAAGGCCTTCGACAATGTATAATCTCAACTTGCTTATGCTACTAAATGAAAAAGATCCTGCCCATACCTTTGATAATGGCAGTTGCCAATATACCTAGAAAGTTGAACATCGCACCATACCCATATAAAAATAAGTTCTGCAAGCCATGAAATATTTTAGAGAATAACTAGCTCAAATTATACATTTCTTACATATCAAAATATGACAACATAATCAGAGACTAGAATTCTCAAATTATTTCCCCAACCAACACAAAAATTTCACTAAATCTCACCTGTAGATAGATGCTTGTGTCATATTGGCTTTTCAGAGCATATTCATTGTACACAGAGGCCAAAGATGGAACTGTCACCTGTAAAATGAACTCCTTAGATTCCAACTTGCTGAAGATGTCTCAAAGATAATAATAAATTATGTAAAGGAAAACTGCTTCACCTAGCTGACTGCTAGGCCAGCATTTCATTAATACAGGATAAATAAAGATCAGTATTATCATATATAAGAATTGGCACTTATCACTCACAAAGATCAACGTATAGACGTATGCACCAGTTGCAACTGGAAGGCCCAAAGCAGTTGTCCCTTCAGGCAAAGAACGCAGCTGGTTTACACTAATTCCAATAAGCAATAAGGCAAGAGCTTCCCACTGCAGCAAAGGCAATAATCAATAATTTCCAAATACCATATTAAAAGAAGCAATGAAATTGAAATATGCACAAAAAAAAAAAAAAAATGTAAACACAGAAGAGTTATAACTAAAACTCCTCCTACCAATGTTGGGAAATGCTACATATCGAAGTAAGTTCAACTAGAATATGGAACTAACTTGAATTATGGAGAATCGGCGTCTCATTATTATCTTTAACAAAACAGCGATTACCAACACCTGCACATTCACAGTCAAACCCAAAAAGGTGAACCCTAGAAGCCAACATTTTTGCAATTAAATAAACTATTCTAATTAGAAGAAATAACTAGCATTACCATAAGTCTCAGAAATATATTCATGCAAAACCAAAGGCACAAACACCCCAAGCATTGAAAACACAGCATCATTAAGAATTAAGAATAATAAATAAAAGTAGAAACCATGCATATTAGACTAAGGACTACACCCAGTACGTGAGTAAATCAATGCATAACAGGGTGTAATATAAACAAGATACTGATGAAAACAGCAATGCAAATAAGAAATACCTTCAGATTGCTCAGCATTTTCACAGTTGCAGGATTGAAATATAGCTGCAAAATAAGCAAACAGTATCAATCAATTATGATTTTAATTTAAAAAATTAATTATTAAAGCATTTATCCTCTAAAATCCTATAACAATCAACGTCCAAACAAGAAAGGATCCCATTAAATTCACTCTGGCTAATCAGCAACCATGAATCCAAAATGCCTTAAAATTCCCAGAAATTATACATCCTAGCACAGATGTTTACCTGGATGCCAAGCAGTTTCTATGCATATACAAGATGCCATGCATAAATATTTTGCAGGACATAGTGAAAATGCAAATTAGTGAGCAATACAACTGAAATGAAAGCAGAGCAACATATCTTCATTATTAAATTTTGCTCTGTTAATTTGCATTCTTTTGCAACAAGTCTGTTAATTTCTGTGAATCCCTGATAGCTCTACAAGTTCATCCACTTCTAAAAGTAGCTTATATATTTTGTAGGACATATCCCAACTCCTAGCAAGTATATAAGAACCTAGGCACTTGCCGCTGCAACATATTGATAAAAAGTCTTGCAAAAAAAGAAGTCAACTTGATTAAGGCATACAAATATCAAGAAATGTCACGTTGTCTATTCAAAAGATTATACTAAGATAACCAACTAAAAGAATTATACCTGCATGATGAATTTTAGATAGTTATTGATTGCATATAAAAAAGCTGGAACAGCGAGAAGAACATTGTTGCGAGCTGCCTGCAATAAAGTCATAGGAGATTGCTATGATTATAGGCCATCAAGTGGGAGGACTTTATTGTCAGCATTCTTACACTAGAGATCAGAATCCTTATCAACAGCCAAAAACAAGAGTAACAAAAATACAATGAATATAAAAATTTCTTTAAAAAGGTAAAAAAATGAATCTATACATGGATAAAAATATAACAAGCTTAAAAATTTTACAATAAACCCAATAACTGAAGATCTAGATCTGAGAACCTTATCCTCTAACCCAGATTTTGACAACAAAAATTTCAATATCAGCAAGAAATTGGTACCTGCAAAAATGTGGACATTGAGAGGAGGGGCTTTTCTCCAACTTTTTGACGCCGGGCCTGCAGGTTCAATAAAAATATCTTAACTCGGTCATTTAAATGTGTACACACAGCATAAAAATATAGCATACATCACTCAGAAATTTCCACCAAGAAACTCAGTTTACTTCAGAGTAGAATCAGCTATCAGAGGCAACCACCTCTCTTTTCAGCCTAGAACCTACCAGCTTGTCTCCCCTATTATCTATCTTTCCCTCACACAAGCACACATATCAATTAGCTTTTAATTCAGCTTTAACAATAAAAACAAACCACAATCACTACCATTTGTGGAAGCAAATAAGAATAAATAATTAACCAATAATGTCAAATCATCCTCTTAAAATAGCCCCTTCATTCCAGAAGAGATAATTTCATAAAGTATTCAGAGAAAATGGACAACAAAATGCAAGAAGCAAGCTATTAATCTAGTAAAAGTGTAGATAAAAAAGTATACCTGGAACAGAAGCATAACAATTGCGAATAGAACTTTTGCAAGTTCAGTCAAAAAGTTTACACTAATGGGACTAAACTTGAAACGGCCATCAACCTTGGACATATATACCAGAATCGGCTGACAAATAAAAGTTCAAAATTTACAGTGTCAATAATCAAGAAAATAAACAAACAAGTATTTGAGATTATAGCACGGAAAGAGGCCTTCACTAAACAAATACAAACCAAAGGTATCAACTGCCAACAAACATCAAACAAGCTAACACAGCCAAAGCAGGACAAATAAAAATTGGAAAAAAAAAAGTTTGTGACAAAAATCAATTGCATAGTGAAGTGCATATCTAAACCAGTGTTTTATCAGGCTGGTCAGTTCTACATAAAAAATCTGGTTCAGGTCAGACTAAATTGGCACAGGGTTGAACCAGGTGAATCATTTTGGGCCATAGTTAAGTCATACGAATGTTACAGGTCAGCTCGGTTGGTTGACCCAGGGACCGGGCCTTTGACCAGATCGAGGCCCAGTCCGGGGCTAAAAACATTGATCTGAACTTAGTTCCCTTAAAAGAGGAGTCCACGGGCATAGCTTACACAAGAGTAAAGCATAAAATTAAAGAGTCCTCATATTCTAAATAATTCAAAAGCTATAAGAAGGAAAATGAATCTACCTGTAGGCCAACTAGCATACAATCACCTGCAACAAGGAAGACGTTGAGAACGCGTTGTTTTGAGGATACCCTGCTCTTATGTCGATCATAAGCCCTCGACACAGATTTGGTAGTGGGGGAAACCAATTTGGAATGGCAGACGCTGCATTCTATCATCCCGTTTTTCATTGATTTACCCCTAAAAGAATTTGTTCTACTCTATACAAAATTGAAACTGCGCAAACAACAACAACAAAAAAAAAAAAATCCAAGTAAGTCATCAAAGCTACCACCACAAATTCAAATCACAAAACACAGAGCAAGGATTTCAACTCTCAACATATTTAATTCCACAAAACACAAAATCTCGCCTTGAATCAATGCGAAACGGAATAATAACACTTTCCCAAATTTTATCACCAACCAAACAAAGCAAAAATTTGACGAACAAGCTAGATCTTGCCACTTCACAACCAAAACTCTCAAATTCGGAAATCAATAACCAAACTGGCATCCAGAAATCGACAATTCAATCCGCAAAAACAGGTCAGATCTATGCTGGTAATAAAATCCAAAAACGCAACTTTAAATGAATGAGATCGTGAAAGAAACTATTCTCACCTGGTTAGTTACACCGACAATTGGAGAATTTCATAGACTAAGCTTCGTTGTAAATTCAAAGCTTTTTGATTTGATTTGATTTGACTTGGTTATGGATTATGCTGGTTTCAAAAGTGAGTCCGAGAGACAGAGGAAGAAGAAGAAGACGAAGAGATGCGAAGAATATGCACAGAGAAGAGAGTGGGAGTTGTGTTTATTTCCCCATTTTTATATCTCCTCCTCTTTCATGCTTTCTTAAATTCACAAAACGGTCGTTATTCTTTTTTCTTTTTTTTTCAAAAAATTTTTTTCCATCTTGAGATAGCCTTTTTGTTCTTCCTTGATACTACTATCTTTGTGAAATTTGTTATCTCCCAAAATCTTTAGTATAATTTTGCTTTCACTCGTTTTACATTATTAGAACTTTCATGCTTTCTTCAACGCACTCGCCGTTGAACTTTTTGAATAATTTTTTTCCTTAGCTTTCAACAATTTTCTTTTCATTTACTTTATAATCTTTAGGGAAGTTGTACCAAAAACACATTGCTAATTTGTAACCGAGCCGAGTCAAATAATTCGCCCAAGTCAATTCAGTCAATTTGACTGTATTTAAACAAAGCTCAAAAGCGAACTCAAATCTTGGTTGAAGCTAAGCTCGAAATAGAAATAACTTATTTATTCTTATTGCAATAAAATTATAAATAAATTATATAACTTATATATTTTATTAATTATTTTCATAAATTAAAAAAATAATATTTTAAAGGTGTAAAATACTCTAAAGTCAAGTTGCAAACTCACTAGCTTACAAAATAAAAGAATAAACAAACTTGAGCTCAATTTGACCATAATTAAGTCCAATTCAATATGAACGATGAGCAATTCGCAAGCAACTCGACTCCTTTGATTCCCTATGCAATACATAAGAATGTATTACTGAATTGAATTGTGTGTGTGTTCAAACTTAAGCTCATATTAAACAAGCCTAAAATGAGCTCAACTCGAGTGAGCTAAAGCTCGAGCATGAAACGAGCTTAGCTCGTGAACCTAACAAATTCAATTTGAATTAATTAAATCAATGTTTATTTGACTAATATGCATTAGAATAATATCATTTTGGTGGTTTTGACTCATCTAATGAGTTGAGTTTAAAATTTCGTTTAATTCTTTCTACAATACTAAACTAGAACCAGTTGAGCAAAGCTTGATGAGCTTATGTCTAGGCTCAAACTTGTCATCTTAAAGCTAAACCAAACTTGATTTAAACTTGAGCTCCACTCAATTGAATCCACCCATTATAATAGGGTTATTATCACTAAGTAAGATGATAAAGTCATGTTAACAAGAGTGTAGTCTTTCTCACTTAAAAGAAATCTATCACTTAAAAGATACTTTGTTCTTCTCGCTCAAAGGAAGCTTACCTCATCTAATGACTTTGGTAGTCAAGGGCAGGATGAATGATTTAGAATCGTAAATATATGTCATGATAAAAGATAGTGTATGGATTAATGTTTGCGTCAAAGGAAAATTCCATAGGTACTCTTGTTAGGGTATTTATTTACGGTTTGCTTTCTCTCTTATTTATATGACTTTTGATTAAGATTTTATAAAATTTATGGGAAGTGTCTTTTATATATATGAATTCGTGCTTTTTTTTAATATTTTAGGATGAAATTTATGATTTTATCCTTTTATTTGTGTATATTTTGGGATCACAAGTTTATATGTTAATTTTTACATAAAACAAGGATTTTTAGGTTACATTGATGAAAATACACTTAGGAGAAACCAAACAAAGTTTTGAATTGAATCCAAAGAGTTAAGTACATGAATTAAAAAGAAGAAGAAATGGGAGAATGGTTGTAGCCATGGCACCCATTTAAGCGTAATGACGAGAATACGCATGTAAATTCTAAAGGCAAGTTGTCACAACGTTAGATTTTTCACTATAGTGAGAAGGAAGAAAGAAATCATGGGTAGATCTACAATAGGGATACGTAGTTACGGATGAAGATGGTGGATAGGCATAACATGTGAGCAGCCACGAGTAGAGAACAAAATTTTACGTTGCAATTATAGAATTGAAGCGCCACGGTGGGGTAAATTTTGCCATAGCGCTTAGATGTCCCGAAACCTTCCTCAACAAGGATTCTACTTGAAATCTAACCCTAGTGTAAAAGCCACTTTATGAAAAATAAAAAAAAGGGGGAGTTTTTTATACATAATGGATAACTGTTATTATAAACTTCTCAAGAAAAACACTAGATTCATTTAAGAACTCAATATTCAAAGCTTAAATTCAGCATGATCAAGACAAGAAGAAGAGAAGATTTGTAGTATATTTCAAGGTTTTTCATCAAATTAGGTTTTACTCTTCTTTAACTTTTCAATATGTTTTCCTTGGATTTTATTGTTAATTTTCCTTGCACCATAAGCTAATCTGTTGTACCAGAGCAAGAATGTAATCTAATTGTGAACTCATGTTATCATTAAATCTAAAATTTTTTTAATCTTCATAGAGTTGATAAAAGAAATACAATGAAGAAACATAAAAAAAAAAAAAAAATGATCGAAACAAGGAGTAAAAAGCATAACAAGCATAGCCATGGAGTACACAAGCAATATAACTTGAAAAAGTGTTAAGATAGACCATTACCTAGCTTCCAAGCCTTTGATTTGATACAGATTAGACTCAAAAGCTTATGTCCTCCACACTTTAACACTACCAAGAAAGCGAGAGGAGAAAAATGAAATTTTAGGGAGAAATTTTTGTGTTTCAAAATATAAAATTTTATTGAAATTGTGAAATTTTTCTTTATATAGGCTAGGGCAATATTTATTTTCAAAACTTTCATGGCTTCCCCTTTAAAATCATATTTTAAAATAATAGGAGTTATCTTATTAATTGGTTTATTGAATAATAAAAATTATTCAATGGCCTAAGTAAACTATACTAGTCTACTTTTGCACACCTTAAAGTATAATTTAAACCCCTTAAATCTTAAAGGTCATTATTTAGCCTATATGATTTATCTTAACACTTTAAGATATTTTAACTAATCTAATGAATTAACTTTGGACCACTTTAACCCTTTAAAATGCTTGAAATAATTTTTACATAACAATTTATATGAAAATTATATTATTGCCCTCAAATGGTGCTAGCCCTATTTAGATAATCAAATCTCTCTCATCCTCTTCTGATTCCTTAAGATTATTAGTGTGACTATATAGGACCACAATGGGTTAGTTGTGAGTCAATTCTGAATGAATTTGAAAGGTTACCTAAAAACCAAATGACTATAGTAAACATTTCGCAATGTGTCGTAACCCTAAACCAAAATGGATGAATACCTTTATCAAATCCATATCATGTCATATTTGCCATGTAACTAATATCAACTTTGGATATTCCTTTTAGAAACATTCAGTATGCCTACTATACAATATTATCGCCTAGATGACACTACTTATGTAGGGAACCATTCGATAATTTCATTTACTTGTTATATGAATTATTTGGATGATTTATACACATAATTTATTTAAATGCATTAAAATAAAGGATGCAACATACATATATGAATAAAAGAATTCTTTCTTTTATTAAATATATTTTAATTACAAGATAAAATGCTTTGAAACCAATAACATAGATGGTTTCGAAGCCATACACTAATAGTTGAACAATTATTGATTGTGCTTAATGCTTTTAATGATTGACCAATATTCAGTAGTTATTAGATTTCATAATAATTACTAAGAAGTAGGTTATGAATTCAAAATTATTGACAATTACTATGAATTAAACAAAAACCAGAGATATGTAAATGCAATTCATATGGTCGAGTAAATTCTAAGGTTTAATGCATCTTTGTGTTATTTGAGTCATTACTAAAAGATTAATTGGTTAATAACAAAGATAGGATTAGTATTACTCAAAAGAGAAAATTGATTAATATTGAATTTGCCTAACAACCTATAAATAATATTTTGATTAATTGAAACCTAGGCAATCAAGTCAGCAATTGGGTGAAGTCTTAACTCTAGTGTTCATTATCTTGATCTTTATTACGTTATTCTCTGCAATTTAGTTTTTGAATAAGTTTAGGTTAAGTAGTTTAGTTATTGTTAAGTGTCATTCATGTTTGGTTGCTCAAATAGCAATAGTATTAGAAGGTTTAGACATTAATACAACCTTCGTGGAATCGACATCTGGGCTTAAACCATATTGTACTTAAACGAACTAGTACACTTATTAGTATGTTGTGGTTAGGTTCTAAGACCAAACATAACAATTTATAGTGAAAAATCCATTATCAACTCCATGAAATTTGATTTATTTTACAATTATATGCATTTATCAATCTACCAAAACGCGAAATTAATTGAATCAATGACAATTTATTATCCTCAAGGTGCATTTGGTTTTGGGAATCTTTTGTTATTAAATTTGAAAATTTACTATAAAGATACATTATCTTTGAAGGAAATACAGAAAAGAAACATAGAAGAAATAGTGGAAACGAGGAGCAAAAAGCACGTGCAAGCATAACCATGGAGCATACAAGCAATATAACTTGAAAAAGTGTTAAGATAGACTATTACCTTGTTTCCAAGCCTTTGATTTGATGAAGATTAGACTCAAAAGCTTAAGTCCTTCATACTTTAACACTACCAAGAGAAAGAGATGAGAAAAACAAAATTTTAGAGAGTGAGAGTTTTTTGTGTTTCAAAATTTGAAATTCTAATGAAAAATTGTGAAACTTTTCTTTATATAAGTTGGGACAACAATTAAATTCAAAATTTTCATGGCTTCCCTTTTAAAATCATATTCTAAAATAATAGGAGACATCTCATTAATTGCTTCATTGAATAATCAAAATTAATCAGTGGCCCAAGTAAACCATACTAGTATATTTTTACACCCTTTAAAGATTACTTTAAACTTTTTAACTCTTAAAGGTCATTATTTAGCCCATATTATTTATCTTAACACTTTAAAATATTTTAATTAATCTAATTAATTAACTTTGGACTGTTTTAACCTTCTAAAATGCTTGATACAATTTTTATGTAAGGATTTACATAAAAATTATGCTATTATCCTCTGAAGGTTCTAGCCCTCTTCGGATAATCAAATCTCTCTCTTATCTTCCCCTAATCCCTGAAGGTTATTGGTGTGACCATATAAGACCATTGTGGGTTAATTGTGAGCTAGTCATGAACGTATTTAAAAAGTCACCCAAATACTCAATGACTATGATAATTATCTAGCAACATGTCATAGCCTTTAAACTATGATAGATGAATAGCTTCATCAAATTCATATTCGATCATTTTTGTCATGTCGATAATATCCTTCCATTGTCATATCTTGATTGAGTTTAGATTTATGAAACATCCAAATCCTAAACTTGATATTTCTCTACATCATAGATTAATATATTCAAAAGTTATTAAAAACAATCTTCATATGACATATGATATACTCTGGTAAGAGATTTTGGTTTTTGACATTTCTCAACATTTATTTAGGAACTCAAGTCTAGATAAAATCAATGGATACTCTCAATCCTATATATGTGATCCAATATATTCCATCTTGACCATTATTTGTGTTCATAAATGAACAATGCATGTCTATGTAGGCTTTATTGTATAAGACATGACTAGCCTTGTACTTATACATCATATGAACCATGCATATTTAACTTAATTCGACCATGATGTCTTAAGTCAAAGAATTACATTGTACACTAATATGACTAAATGAAAAATCATTGACTATATCAAATCTTGTGTGATTCATCATTTGACAGTCATGTTCAATAAATAGATCAATACATGTTAATACTTACTAATGCCTCGATGATATGACTTTCATCGTCATCTAAACTTATATCAACTCTTGATGTCCCTTTTGAAAGCATTTAATATGCCTACTATAATATTATTACCCAAATAACACTACATACGTATGAAGGCATTTGATAATTTCATTTACTTGTTAAATGAACTATCTGGATTATTATTATTCATACTTTATTTAAAGACATTAAAAATAAAAGAAGCAACATACATATATGAATAAAATAACTCATTATTTTATTAAATATATATTAATTACAAGATAAAATGCTTTAAAACTAACAACATGAATGGTTTTTAGGGCATACACTAACAAAGTCCACTTGTAGTAAAGTCATTCATTATTATTTCTTACACCCATCTTTTCAAGATAAGGGTCCAACTACTTCAATGTCATTGCTTTAATTAATGGGTTAGAGACATTTTCCTCTAAAGGCATTTTTTGAATAAAAAGTTTCTTTACTTTCAATGAATTCTCTTAATATATGATATCTATGCTGAATATGCTTAGATATTTGGTGTGCTCTTGGTTCTTTAGCTTATGTAATAGCACCAATATTGTCATAGAACATAGTTATCAGAGAAACCATATTTGAAACCATACCAAGTGCAGATACAAACATATGTGTTTAAACAAGTTCTTTTCTTAGTTTTGAAAGAGTGACATATTCATCTTTTATAGTGAAGTTGACTATTATTGATTGCTTGAAACTTTTCCAGCTAATAACACCTCTATTTTATATGAAAATGAACCTTGATATAGGCTCTTTATTAATGTCTAATTGAAAATCAAAATCTGAGTATCCCTAGATGTTTAACTTTAAACCTTTATAACTTAAAATCTGATCCTTAGTCCTTCTCAAGTATTTATGTATGGATTTAACAACTAACCAATTTTTCTCGCTTGGATTAACCTAATATTTGCTTGTAACGCTTAAGAAAAGGGCTGAAACCAATGAAAACAGTAGCAACAGCGGTAAACCACAGTAACAGTGGCGGTAAAGAAAAACAAAAAAGAAGAAAAATGTGGGCACTAGGGATTTAAAGGGTTTTACCTACGTTTTGAATTTTCCTTTATCGGCGTTTTAGAAACGTTGGTAAAACCCTAAGGTTTTAGCAGCGTTTTTAAGTGACGGTTAAATAAAACACCACTAAATATAATTATAGCGGTATTTTTTAAAAATGTCACTAAAAAATAGGTATTCAGCGGTGTTCAATGAAATGCTGCTAAAAAAATGTCGATAAAACCCTTTTATGTTGTAGTGAATGGCCAATATTATTTAGAAGGATTTTATCATAGCCATAGGTGAAAAGGTCTCCACATAATCATCTGTTATAGTGATAAAACCCTTTTCTGTTGTAGTGAAAAGGTCTTCTATCAATCTTGTGCCAATCTCATACATTACCTAATCATCAGAATCTGATCAATCATCCTCTAAGTTAACTCAGGACTAACAGATGCCTCTAAAGAATCTTTCTCACTAATCTCATTTTAATGCAAAGGTGATTTACATCTCTTACCATGCAAAGCCTCAAATAAAGCCATCTAAATAGTTGACCAATAACTACTATCATAAACAAACTCTATCTATAGTAATAACTTAGTCCAACTTAACTTATGATCCATGCAACAAACCCTCAACATATCCTTTAATATCTTATTAGTTCTCTTAGTTTACTTATTAGTCTATGGATGCTATGTTATACTAAAACATAATTTGGTACCTAAAGATCTCAATAAATTGTTCTAAAAAGTTGATATGAACCTCGATTCTCTATCTAAAATAATTACTATAGAAACCCCACAAAATCTGACTATCTCAAGTCAGTAGTTATCCTCTCTCTAATAGGCAAGAAATAAGCTGACTTACTCAATTTGTCTACAATCAGTCAAATATTATTATACTTATGCTGTACTTAGGGAAATTCCACAATAAAATCCATAGAAATGCTCTCACATGTTAACTTAAGAACACTAAATGGCTACAACAACCTAAAAATCCTCTGATGCTCTGTCTTGACTTATTGACAAGTCAAACACCCAACCATATACTCTGCTATATCCTTCTTCATGTTTGACCATCAAAATTCTTTCTTAAGATCATAATACATCTGAATACTACTTAGATATGTTGCATGTACTACATTATAAGCCTCAACTAGAATCATCCATCTCAACTCTACATCTACGGGAACATGAACTTTACCTTTAAATCTCAAAATACCATATTTCACCTCAAAGTCAGACTTCTGACCATGTTTGATGCATTAAACAATCATTTAAGACCAATAATAAGATAATATCCAATCTAAATGTCATCTAATAGAGTAAACGCAATATACAACTTAGATAACTTAATAGTCACTATCTCAATCTGCTCTATATAAATCTGACCCTATAACTCCTTCTAAATAAAAATCTTAGATTGAGCCATTTTCCTACTTAAAGCATCGGGAAACACATTGATTTCACCCAAATAGTACTGATTGCATAATCATAGTCCTTAACTTATTCTAACCATCTTCGTTGTCTTACATTAAGCTTTCTCTGAGAAAAAAAATACTTCATACTCTTATGATTTGAATAAATGTTGCACCTCTCTTCATATATATATTGTTTCTATATCTTCAAAGTAAACACCACTGTAATCAACACCAAATCATGGGTAAGATAACTCAAGTCATAATTCTTTAGCTATCTCAAGGCACAAACACTCACCTTACTAACCTATTATTAACACTGTTCCAATCCTCTGATAAGACACATTAGCATAAATATTATATTCAACTCCCTTTATAGGCAATGCCAAAACTAGAACATTAGTTAACATCTATTTTAACTCATTAAATCAATCCTTATACTCCATATCCAAACAAATGAAATCTCTCTCTTAATCAAAGTCTAACCAAACTCGAGAACCCTTCAATAAACCTCTGGTAATAACCAGTTAACCTAAGGAAATTCTTCACCTCTTTAGCTATCTTTGATCTCTACTAGTTTGATACTACCTCAATCTTATTCAAATCTACATGAAGACCCTTAACTGAAACAACATGACCTAAGAATGTCACACAATCTAACCAAAACTCATATTTAGAAAACTTAGCATATAACTGCTTATCCCTCAACCTTTATAACACAATCTTTAGATGCTCATTATGTTCATATCTACTCCTCGAGTATACCAAAATGTCATTAATAAAAACCACCACAAACATATTAAGGCAATCTTGGAATACTATATTCATCAAATTTATAAATACAGTGGGAGCATTAGTCAAACAAATAATTCAATACCTCACACTGTTTCTATGTCACTTGAGCTACAAATGTAACATGAAGATATGGATGTTAAATATATTCTTCTTCACTTATGTGAGATATATAGAACTTGAAAGAGGTTTGAATGATATAAGGTGACCTCGACATTGTTTAGATGCAAGATGACTAACAGTGCACAAGTAAGCACTCATGTAGCTAAGATAATTAGTTATAAGAGAGGTTAGCCAACTTGGGGTTCCTCATAGACAATGAGGTGGTTATTGATCTTGTGTTAAACTCATTTTTTTCATAGTTGAATTTCATCATGAACTTCTGCCTTAATGAGAAAAAATGTTTCTTTGTTGAGCTATTGGGCTTAATCAGGATTGTTGAGTAAGATATGAGTAAGGGGAAAGATATAAGTAATTAGGATTGTTAAACACAAAGCCAAGGGCAAAGGTAAGGATAAGGCTAAAGTCAAGCCTACGCCCAAGGGTCAGGTCCAAACCCAAACCCCATATGCTTTGTAACCTACTAGTGTTATAAGAAAAAGACAGATGATTTGCATCTTATATGATAGATTGAGCCACTAAATAAAACATTACAAGGCATTTCCTAAGCATAAAAAGCAAAGGTCAATTGCTTCTACTTTAGATATGTATGCTGTTAAGATTACCCTTACTCCTTATTCATCTTGGTTTGTAAACACAGGATGTGGTACTTATGTCACTTCTTATATGTAAAGACTAAGGCAGAGTCAAGATGAGGTAGACTTACGTGTTAAGAATAGAGTGAGGATTATAGCTCTATTTGTAAGATCTTATTAATTATCTTTACCTACTAGGCTTATACTAGAACTTTAAACTATTATTTTGTATCAGTTGTTTCTAGGAATTTAATTTTTATGCTCATTTTAGATTAAAAAATATATATTCATTCTCGATTACTAATGGTACTATAACCATTAGCTTGAATAATATTCTTTATAGAATAGCACAAACGATTGATAGTTTATATGTTATAAATTTAGATAATAAGATTCTCAAAACTAATACAAATAAACATATTAAATCTAATAAATTGAATTGCACATATATGTGGCATTACAGGCCTAGGCACATAAGCTCAAAATGTATTTCAAAACTTTTATCCACTGATGTTTTATAACCATTTGACTTTCAGTCATATGATGAGCACGACTCATATCTAATAGGTTGTAGTATCTTGGTCTAAAAATGCTTGAAAATGGATATCGAACAGGATACCAAGTCTTCAAGTCGTAACCTATTCAGTATATCACATTGAAAAACTAATAACTACTATTCATACATGAAAATTAATGCAAAAATCTTAAATCATAACATAACATATTTCCAAAAAAAAATCTATTTATAAAAACTTCATAAGTGCAAAAAAAATTCATACATGAAAAACTATTAAACTATTAAAACTAACATAACATTATATCGTTCCATGTCTTATTTCATTTATGAACATAAAAATCATATTTACATAAAGTCCATAAAACTCATAACTACATATTTGGTCTCCTTAATAACATAGCATCATGCACAGCCACTCAATGAGTACTAAAACTTGTAAGGTAAAAGGATAGGAATGAGTGACGAGTTACTCAGTAAGCAAAATTCTTAACCTTAGCTTATAAAATCCTTTGATTCCATCTCTTAACTAGCTTATATTTCTTCATTAAGTCTTATTACTTATCTTAATTTTTGAACATGATTGCTATGCATGATATGACATGGATGTTATGTTAAAACCATGCTAAAAACTTTGTCTTAGCTTGAAAGCATTCATATCATAAAACTTGTCCTTCATAAAATCAATCTTATCATAAAACTTGGCATGTGATAAAGTTATCATAAAACTTGCTTATCATAATTGATCATAAAGATCATCATAGAAACATCATATGTTGTTGAACACACATGCATGGTTGGGTGACTTTTGCACGCACAGTCATGCATCGTGTTCAACTCTAACGCACAATAGCCAAATAGCCTCTAATCTCAAGTATTTCTCAACCAAAATTCATTATTCAATATCCATAACATTCATATAATATTATATGATCATAATTATGATCTAAATCATGCACAAAACTAACTAAAATTTCATATCATAGTATTATAGCATGCATTTTATCATGTTTTCATCATATTCATCTCTTAATTTCTCATACATTTAATCATCAATTACTTAGCTTTCTTTTCATGTGAACAAAAGCATAATCATATTTCATTCATACTTTAGATCAAAGCAAATTAATTACAAATCACATGTCAATTAACATCTTAAACTTATCAAGCCATCTACACGTGTTCATCATTTCATCAATCTATCATGCATATATCTTAATTCAAAGCTTATAAATCATCTTTAAATCATGTAAATAAGTTAGATCTATATCATATTAGCTTACTACAGCAAACAACACACAAATTACACAACATGATCAAGAATTTAAACACTAAGGCAAGTGCTTTTACTTACTTGGAAAGTTTATCGATGCACTCTCTCTCTCTTTCGCTTAAACTTTGACGAACTTTCGACGATGGTTGCTCTTAACTTAAGATCTCAACTTTTTAATGTTCTTTAATTCTTGAGTGTTAAAACTTGTGAATTTTTCAAATAAGCTCTACTTTATATAGGTGATAGCAAACATGACATGCATGGTCATGCATGATGAGATATTTTAAAATTTTCTACCTTTCCACACTGGACACAAGGTGCCTTCTGAGGGTAACATGTGTGCAACTCATAATAAATTCAAAATGACTATTTTATCCCTAATATCAATCCTCCTTAATTTTAAATCATTAAAATAACAAAAATAACATGTTTATACCAAAAATTACCATATTTGAAACCTTAGCTATTACATAGACAAAGTATTCAAGTCATATTTTACTAGTCATAGTGAGAAGATGACTAAGCTAATAGAAATTATACATAAAGATGGGTATGAACCCATGATAATGTATAACAAACGTAGGGAACACTATTTTGTAACATTTACTGATGACTTCATTAGATATGGATATATGTTTTTTATAAAATACAAGTCTAAATGTTTTAACAATTTCAAAGAATTCAAAAAAAGTAGTGAAGAAACTCGATAGAAGTAAGATCCTCTAGAGTGATCAAGGAAAAGAGTACTTAAGTTCTTAATTTAGTATCTAAAGGAACATGGTGTAGTTTCATAACTCACCCCTCTTGGTACATCATACCACAACGATGTATATGAATGAAGAAACCAGAGCTTGATGGATATGGTCATATTGATGATCAATTTAAGTAAACAATCGATGTTATTTTACCTTGAGATGGTACTATTTACACTAAAATGTATCTCATCCAAATCTACGGATTCAACTCCCTAAAAATTATGGCCCAAGCAAAAGCCAAATCTAGATTACATGAAGGTCTAGAATTGTAAAGCTTATGTCAAGAAAATGGCTTTAAACAAGCTAAGCTCTAAAATCAATAAATGTATATTTGTGAGGTATCTAAAAGAAACTAAGAGTTACTATTTTTACCATCCAAGAAAGCAAAAAGTCTTCATTACTTGGATTAGTGTCTTTTTAGAAAGGAATTCATTTTTAAAAAGATTAATAAGAGAAAAATAGAGTTTGATGAGACTTTTAAACCACAAACAACCATAGACATTAAACAATATAATGTGCCACATAAGGTGATTAATCATGGAACACTAAAGTTGCGTAGGTTTGATAAAATATGTCACAAACCCAAGAGATTTTATTTTCTTGTGACTTAGTACAGTGACATACCATCATCTTTGATGACAAACCAAAAAATTATGTTAACGATATGGTGAATCTAGACTCTAAGAGACAACTTGAGGCCATAAAGTGTGAGATAAACTCCATATACTAAAACTAAGTATGAACTTTAGTGGATACATATAAAAAGGTAAAACCTATAAAGTATGAATAGGTTTTGAAAAGGAAGATTGACATGGATGGTAACGTAAATACTTATAACACACAACTAGTCACAAAATATTTCAATCAGAAGCATAGTATGGATTATTATGAAAAATTTTCACTAATTATGATGTTAAAGTCCATCTGATTATAATTACGATAGCTACATACTCTAAACATTTGTTTTAGACCCGACAGAGTTATCTTCAATAATAAAAAAAAAAAAAATCTTGAAAATTTGGTTCAAAGCTTTTTAGGTGTTAAATTGAGAATAGATAGGTTAAATAAAAAAAAAAAACCCATAAAGTCCAAAACCTATAAAACCCAAAAACCCCAGCCCACTAAATAAAAATTAAAACCCAAACCCAAACCCAAATTTAAGCCATTAAAATCAAAACCTATAAATCTATAAAAAGCCCATGACCTAACATCCAAGAACCACAAATTAAAATAAGCCTAAAATAAAAGAGGAAGTAAATAGTACAGCCTATGAAGAGAGCCCAGAATAATAAGAAGCAACATTGCACTGCCCAAGCCGAAGAAAGGCCTATAAGGCCTGCTCACGTCCGTTATGAACAATTTCTTGGACATCCACAGCGTACGTGATATCCGCACGCATACACTAGGACGGGGTGCTCGTATGGTCCACAGAAGCACACTGAAACCTGAAATTCTCACTTGTGCCAGCTTGTTCTTCTTTGCATGGTAGCTTTATTTTCTCCCGTAATGAGCTCCATGCTATGCTTGTTGTTGCTCCATCTTGAGGCTGATTTCTCACCCCCGTTACGACCTCTATCAAGAGGTCAATCGACCTTTTGATTAAGGACATAATTCTTGGCAGCCCTGGCCTACAAAATGGCCACTTTGCAAGGGGGTTCTTCAACATCAAGGGGTTCAGATAAACTGTGGGACTTCTCTCAAGCTTTTTTCCAGTAACCATTGACCTCACTTTTCGCATACTTTTCCCATTCTCCAAAATTATTTTTTACTCTTCTAGACACCCAATGTTTTTTTTTAGACACTTGATTGCCTCAATTCGACACTAAAACTCTGAGACAGCCACACGTCAGGTAAGTTCCTGACGAGCTGAATTCACGTTATTTTTTTTATTGTTTGACATCTTAAAACAAACATGCTTATTTAAAAATTATTATGTCATCTGTGTGTTTTATAATGTGTGTTTGTAAGCATGAACAATCTGTGAAGTTATCTGTAGTAATTCATGTGATGAAAGAATGTCATATTTGAAACATATGTTTGATAACTGTGACCATGCTTACGTTATATTATCTTGAAAATTGATCGCGAATAAATCGTGTAATCAAGAATGCATGAATTGATAATACACCAAGACGTCAGTCGAAAATGCTTTTAATTAAATCATAATCTAAAAATCATTGTGGTTGCTTGTGCTCAATGCCGATGCATGGATAGATCCTGATCAGAGAGTAAAGCTCATCCCCATGAGTCTCTATGTTCACGGTCGGATCCTACACATTTTGATTGGGTTGTGTATTGATAAGTTATGCTTTGGCATATCCATATGTGTAAAATATATTTTATACATGCAGACGACGTAGGACTGCATTATTGTGTTTAATTTCCTTGTAATTGGAATTTCGTCTAAAATAATTACGTGCTGCATTTGCTGATAGTTAATTGTTGAGGTTATAGATTGGGAGGAAATATACTTTAGTTGCGTTCTCATGCTTTTATTGTTTTATGGTTTCTTTTTCTTATGTTCTTGGATGAATTGAGCACGGAAGAAAGTGTAACCATGGGAAGCCAGCAAAATGTGATCGAGTCACCCGTCCGTGGATTCATCAAGGAAACATGCACCATCTATTCATTTTTTTTAATTTTGGTTTCATTTTATATATATTATCTACCCTAATTTAATTTGTTTTACAGGTCTAATTTTTTAAACTTATTTAGGATATAGATCTAGTGTAATGGCAAATGGGTTGTAATTTTTTATTTTTTGCTTTTACTTTTTTATTTTTTTTTTATAGTAGGTGGATTTTAATTTGTTTTGTGTTTTAGGGATGAATAATGTAAATTTTATATCGTATGAAATAAAATGAGATTTAATTAAAAATCGATAATGTGTTTAACAAATAAAATCACAATAGTGAAGAATGGTCTTCGGGTTAGGTAAGATGGGTGTCAAACACCTCTTTATCATTATATCTAACTCTTTGAACCTAACTACTATGTAAATAAGGAATGTTGGGTCTTTTACGAGGAAAGCACAAATCCTCATCGACGTATATCTTTCGCAAGGCAACCTTCAAGTGGCGACTCCTAAAACACTTTATAATAGATCAAAAACTTATTGCATGCTCCTCTTATCCACATCTACAGTGGTAAAGTAAGAGTAATAGGTTTGTCTCAGCTTGATGCCATATATACTATGACTATGAGATTTGGCAAATGGATGGCAAGATTTTATTCCTAACTGGTAACCATGTGGAAGATATCTTATGACACAACCTATTGGTTTCATTCTTGATAGATAGGTAGATAAAGTATGCAAGTTATAAATGTCAATTTTATTGACTAAAACAGGCTACAAGGAGTTGGAATATTCATTTTCATGAAGTTATTCAAGAGTTTGAATTCATCAACAAAGATGAGCCTTTGTGTACAAGAAAAATAGTATGAGTGTGGTTGCATTTCTAGTATTGTATATCGATGATATCTAGATTATTAGAAATGATATACATCACTTACAGATTGTTAAAACTCAGTTATCCAAGTATTTCTCTATGAAAGAATTAGGAGAAGCAACTTTTATTCTTGATATTAAAATCTATCATGATAGATCATGTAGGCTGCTTAGACTAAGTCAAAGCACGTGTATAGATAAAGTGCTAAAGTGATTAATCATAAGTGAGTCAAAGAAATGGTTGATACCCCTAACTCATGGTATATATCTATCTAAGGAAATGTGTCCTAAGACACTATAAGATATAGAGAAGATGAGTTAAGTATTGTATACTTCGGTAATCAGGTTAATCATGTACACCATATTATGTATGTAGATTGATGTCTCATTCACATTGAATATTTGTAATAGATGTTAATATGATCCAAGTGGAAAACACTAACTTATCAAGAGCCTTCTCAATTACCTAAAAAGACTAAGGATGTTTTCTTGGTTTATAGAAAAAAAAAAAAAAATGAGCTCATTGTACGCAATTACAGTGATGTGAGCTTTCAAATAGACCATAATGATTTCAAATCCCAATTGGGTTTTGTATTTTGTTTGAATAGTAGTACAGTTGGCTAAAAAAGTGTATTATACTACATTATTATTTTTTTTTCTTATAAAATAAATTTATTTAATATATTAGTATATAAGTTATAATATATATATATATATATATATATATATACATTTTAACTTTCTCTTTCATAATATATCATATGCGATAAATTAGATAAACATAATGCAAAATTCATAAACTTAATTAAAAACACAATAGAAACACATTTATAAATAACACTTCTTTATTAATTTTTCATAAATGTGTCAACATAAAAATTTTTTACAACAATAAACAATATGAATTGTCTTGAATTCATATTTGCATCCCTGATAACTATAGCCTCTCATGTAGTTACCAACCAGAAGAAACATAACTAAGACGTAGAAGGGAAAGGGATTGGAATGAGTAATAAGTCACTCAGCAAGCAGAATTTTAACCTTAGAATACATAACCCTTAACCTTGAATTCATATCTAAAGTTCCTTAACTTATCTTGCTTAATTCTTTAATCTTGATATCTAATCTTATTTTCTTTTAGTCCTAAGTTACTTTCTTTTCTAAGTCTTATTAAATCTTAAAACCTTTTTCTTATTTATGAATGTTATGACATGTATGTCATGTTAAAAATCATGCTAAAAATCATGACTTTCTTTCGTAAACCTTTACTTAAATCATTATCTTGAAAATTTGTCTTAATCGATCTAAAGATCTCATCATAAAAATTAACATAATCGATCCGAAGATCTTGTCATAAAACTTATCATAACATCATAATCTTTCATAAAAATCATTTATAAAACATATGCTGATTAGATTATTAAACACAAGGCTTTGGCACCCTAACCATGTGAGTTTAAAGCATAATACATAACTAACTTCTCTCTAACGAGCTTAGCCAATAGTAATATCCTTTTTAATAAATATAAGTTTCCCTTTTTAATAGGTGCGTAAACCCACAAATTCTTTCTTGTCAACTAAAAGATTATGGAACATTGTATCTTCTAATTTTAATAAAATATGTATATTCAACTCAAAAGTTCATAAAACATGTAAACCATGATTTTCATAAAACATCATATTTGGCATGCCATGTCATGAAAAATGCATAAAATGAATTAAGTTTTATTGCTTATCTTTTATCTTAATATCCTTAAATTTTTCTTAATTAATCTTTTCACACAGCATGCTATGCATGACCGTACACACCAAAAGTGCATGGTTGTGACACCTAAATTCCATGCTAGCGTTGAATTGACTCGTCACACGATTGTGACTCATCAACTTACAATCATGGATCTAGGTATCATAACAAAAACTCATCTTCCTCTATACAACCGTGCATTTCTTGAACGTATAACATCTACTCCGACAAATCCCAACAACTTCCAAAATCGAATAATTCTACATCAATTGCTTAGGCATAATCATAAAAAAAAAAAAAAAGCTACAAATCATGCTTCATACAAATCATTACAGATCACATTATATTTTTTTTCAAGATCTACAACTTCCAAGCTTAATATCATCATTTTCATAGTAATCAACATCTTATCCAAACATCAATGTACTCATCATCATTATCAAATCACAATTCATCAAAGACTAGAGAGCGAACATACCTTGGCAACAACTTCCACAAGTATTATTCATATATAAACATTAAAGCTAAACATGTATGATTTCATACATGTAGCGACCCTCGCCCCAGGTGCTGTGCGCTGCGGAAATATACTGTAGATAATAAATAAAATACACCTGAGACGGGGACCTCTATAGTAAAAGGCTGCTGCGTGAAAGCCCCAGGCTACTCATGTATAAAACATACTGTCATACAATGTATACTAATATATCATATACACAGATATACATGAGAAAAGTAAAAGCATGCGAGCCAACATGTTATCTGTTGCTGCCGAGCCATGTCTCCAAAATCTTGTAGCTGTCTCGCTCCAGCTTAGTCGCTCACTACTCACTGACTTGTAAAAAGAAACAGGGAAGAGAGGTAAGTGACAAAGTCACTCAGCAAGCGTTTCTAAACTCAAACACCTGTAGGTCCAAAACAAACTGATTACGTGCCTTGTCATGTAGGAGATTCTACTATACTGTTTTCTTATTCTGATTCTCTTTATATACCGAAGTATATCTATTTTCTGTATTATTCTTTATTGTATTATATTTTGTTACTGTTCTGTTTCTCATGAGATACTGTACATGACATGAAATGTATATGCTGATGTCATGTATATGCTGAAAAACCATAAAACTTGCCTAGGCCTGATTTTCTGAAAAACTTTCTTTTCTGAAAACTCTTTCTGATAATAAAAGTTGTGATCCAAAGATCCTAAATATATACATATAGTATATACTGAAAACTGTATCAGAAAGTACTGTATCTGAAAATATCTGTTATGCTGGCCAGACTGATGAATACAGGGATTCGGCACCCTGATCGTGTGAGTTCAAAATTCTACTAAATCAACTGATGTACAACCAGTACTCTCTCTAACAAGCTTGGTCAATGACCATGTCTTCTCTAACAGACGTTGGTTTTCCTCTCTAGCAGGTGTGCAAACTCATAGGTGCCCCCTCGTATCCACCCCTATCTGATATATGAAAAATCATATATTTATTCTTTAAAAGCATACTATTGGATCCTTGGATCCAATCTGAAATCATCTGATATGGCATGTCGTGCTCAATGTTGATAATCATGCATGATATGTTATTTTATCGTCTTATTACTGAGTTCTGTGTGCTTAGAAATAGCTTAGAGTGGCTTAGCTTTTTCTTAATCTCTTTTTCTGCTTTTCTTAAGGTGCACAGACGTGTGTTTCTGTGTGCACAGGCGTGTGTCGAGGCACACGGGAACGTGTACTTCTCGAGTCTCTGGACATGCTAGCTTCTGGAATTTGTTTAGAAAACTTTGGCTGGTCACACGGGCGTGCATAACTGGGCATACAAGCGTGTATTACACTGCATGGGCGTGTAGCTGCCTCACAATACTCCCATGTCTTGCCTACACAGGCATGTGGAATTGGGAATGGACATACGGGCGTGTGCACTCGGGTACACGAACGTGTGTCTGAATTTTTATACGCACACAGGTAACATGCAAGGTCGTGTTCCATACAGAATTAAGGTCACACGGGCGTGCATAACGGGTGCATGGACGTGCATCACGAGTGCACGGGCGTGTGCTTAACCCAGATTCTACAGAAAGCGTCTGGAAACCCAGAAATTCCTACACCAACTCATCCACACTTCCAATCATCAAACATACACACTCTTTACTGCTGCTATCATGCAAATATTCATCATATCATCATCTCAAACATGTCATTCATCATACATAAAGTATATAACACATGTATACAGAATATACACGTATAAATCATGGAAATAACCACTCAATCATTCAATCATTCATCATAGCAAAGCTCAAGCATGCTGATAACATTTCAAACAAGCACACAATAGTTCTTATAAGCTGAAAACAGTGAAACATGCTCTGAACACAGTGAAAGAGGTAAGAAAAACACTTACCTCGTGCTATAGAAGCTTAACCTCTCTCTCTGAAAGCTTCTGGATCTCTAATCTGGAATTGAGCTGCTGGGGGATCTCCATCAACCAATCTAAGGTTCACTGGAGCTGAGGTAAGAAAAAGAAGAAATAGGGAAATAAACTGGGAACTACGTGACTGAAAAAAAATAAATATATATACAGCTAAAAGGTAAGACACACGGTCATGTGTCCTAGGCACACAGTCGTATGTGCAGTGGAAATTTTCAATTTCCACGCACCTTCACGTATACACGAAATATTCTTCCCAAAATACCCATGTACAAGCCACAAAAAGCTTCTAAAAGGCTCTTCTACCCTGAACCCTCTCAAGCTTTTTTCTATCAAGAAAATCTCTCTTTTATCCTTGGATTCAGAACCTAAAAAGACAGTTCTACCCTTGGGCCATTACAATACATTATACTTAAAAATCAACTTTGATCTAATACCTTTGATGCTCAATTTGATCATATCACTAGTAAAATCATGTTAATTATCACCATTACGTATCCATTCAAACATACAATAGCATTTCATAGAAAATCAAGCATAAAAACCTAGATTATAAGGTAGGCCTTTACTTACTTGTCTGCTTGTTATCTTAGCTCTCTCTCTCTCTCTATAGCTTTTTTCTGATCAAACTCTGGTTAGACCTCTATCACTCACTCTTAATCTACTTTCTACTCTACACTTTCTAAAGAAATCTAAATATTTTGAAAAATGGTGCTAATAGAATTTGAATTAAAATGCTGCTTTGTATAAGCGACGACTAACTCAGCATGCACGATCATACATTTATATATGCATGATCAAGCATGACAAAAATTTTAAAATATGTGCAGTTTTTTGAACTATATATATGGTAGCATCCTAAAGTGACAAATGTATGGCCCAAAATAATCCAAAATGACTATTTTACCCCTCATATCAAAATTAACTAGATAAAATGTATGAAAATAATTAAAAGTCTTTTTTCTTATCAAATTACCTAATTTTAGAAAAAATAGCCATCACAAAAATTTTCAAGCAGAATATTATGGTTGATTCTATAATAGAGTTTGAGCACGTAACCTTTATTGAGTTAATAAAAGAGGCAATTTGGATTAAGAAATTTACTTTTAAACTTAGAGTAGTATATAGTATTGTTGATCCCTTAGGCCTCTATTGTGACAACAATAGGGCCATAACATAAGCTAAGGAACTATGATCTTACTAAAAATCCAAGTATATTCTTAGATGATTTTTTGGCTTAAAAGATTATGTAACATAGGGATGTATAGATAAAAATAGTAGACACAGACAACAATCTAGTTGATCCATTGATGAAGCCTCTATCATAGCAAAAACATGATAGACATGTAGTCATATAAGGCATTAGGCATGTGTTTGATTAATTATAGTACAAGTGGGAGATTGTTAAGGTTGATGCTCTATAGTCATATGTTAATTGTTTATTAGTTATATGTTTGTGTATTTTTGTAATTTGTAATTTGTAATCATTTATTAATGTTAATAATACGAAGTTTTTTAGTTATATTATTATTTAGAACATATAAAATGCCTTTATTATAATAAAAATAAGACGACAGAGTTAGATAACTAATTGTGTTTTTCATAAATGCTCATTGGTGTTCACATTAAAAATTTCATAGTCTTAACATCACTATGAACCATGAGCATAAGTAATGTTATAAGGATTATCATAGTATAAGTGATCCCATCAAAAAGTGGTGATAATTTACATTTATTGACATTTGTTGCTTATAGTGTAGTTTTACACATAGGTGCATGATTTTATGGTTATGTTCACTATATAAACCTAATGATAAGGATCCCATATAAGTGGTATTGCCTATTTTCGTGGATTAATCTTCTTGACTTGATAGGTACATGTGATCCTTTGATTTAGGATGCATCAAATTATGTTATGCTATGAATGATATCATTTTATATCATCAAATACACCATCATAAATAAGGTATTATAAAAGTGAGTGATTAACTGTATCATGATCAATAAAGACTATATTAGATCAATATAGGATTAGTCAATCCTGAGTACAAGATCAACGTTTCAATTAAGTCATCCAGAATTAATAAGAATATGGTCATAGCTAGATCGGTTGGTATCGTATTAGATGGTTTGGGTAAATGCACATATGAGGAGTATCTAAGGTAGACACAAATCTATATTTCAACCTCATAAGACACAATAATGAAAAGATCATATTATGCGTTAACTATCGAATTAATTAAGCTCAAAGTAGTTTACTAACACTTTGCTATTCGAGTGATCATGATGTTTGACCAGAGGCTAACCTTGATCTATGTTTAGATTCAACTTGAATATAAATACTACCAAGTTAGCAAAGACTTTACAGGATCACATAAAATGAGAGCTAATCAAGTTTAAGAGAGACTAGTTTATTGTCCTTATGGATAGATGATGGGCACTATCATGTTTGGCTTATTAGATCTATTTAAATTAGGTCAAAAGTCAAAATATGTATTTTTCCTAGACACACGGTCATGTGTCTTATAGGTATACAATCGTGTGTCTTAATGATTGGATAAATTTGAGTGTTTAGATAGATCATATTTGACTTAGTCAAATCTAATTTTTAAATTTCAAATAGCTTGCTAACGCATATGTTTGCTTTTTTAGTATAAGAGTCTGTGTAGTTAGTCAAAGAGTTATTGTCACAATTAAACACATTGTGTGTTTCATGCATAACAAATAAAAATGTGAGTTATCTTAATAATACACATGACCGTGAAGTTTCTTTACACGAGCATGCATATGTGCACACGAGAGTATGTAATTGAGTCATACAGGCATGCAATCGCATGCATAGTTGTATGTTTTATGCACATAAGACCATGTTGCAAATTTTATATAAGCACTTAGATATTAGTGTAATTAACTTTTTTCTTTTCTCAAAAAAAATAACATATACACGTTGTAACCTTACTTACATGATTGTGTTGTAGCTATTAACAAGACGAAAACAAGGTTTCCTCTTTTCCCTTTACTTTGTATGGATTACTGCAAGTGTCATTGGCCTATAGGATGTTAGAAAGCAAGTTTTGTTACCACATAAGTATTGAAAGAGCCTCCAAATATAGGTATGGTTGTGTATAACAGCTAATGAGTGTTTCCTATGCTTCTAGTTTTTATATTAGCAAAAAAAACAAAGATCCTCCATCAAAATTCCAGGGAAATTTGTATTGTTTAAAGTTTTTCACTGCCTAGCCACCCTTCTTGTGACCTTAAGGTTCCTCTAGTATGTCAAAACTGGATAACTTAGATTAGGCCACAATCCCTTATCCAACTATGACATAAATTTAAGTGGTTATGGAAATGTATCAATAAGCTCATCATATACACTATTTATGAATCCTTTGTTAATATATCATAGCTTTATTATAGATCTCAATACAATTAATCATCATCTTTATAGTAACCCTAGTTATAATGGCATATTAGATGACATCAAATTGTACTAATCCTTACATAAAATGGTCTAACAACCTCAAATCAAAGAACCACATATACCCATTAAATTAAAAGGATATTTTCACAGATGTAGAAGTTATCATGTTTATAAAATCTTTATTGTTGGATCTATGTAATAGACATGCCTATCAATTATGCCCTCATTTATTGTACCAAGCTATAAGAAATAAATTCAATATGTACAAATCGTGATCATTTTTTAATGGGGTCGCTTGATACTATGATAATCATATTATTGTTACTCGTGTCCTAAGTCATAAAAATATTGAGATTATTGACATTTCTAGAATGGCCACTTGTGATGTATAAGAAAAATGCAATGATTCATTTGATTCCCTCATCTAGGTTTTACTACTCTAAGAACATATTGTTTACATTCAACACGTTAAATAACATGAATAATTAATAGAATACCTCTTTATTAATAGCCAATTATACAACAAATGCAAATAATACAACAAATCAAATGGCTATAAGGCACCAACCCTAACGCTCGTCTTACTACCTTTTATGTTTTGAACACTCTCTCAAATGTTGTCAATTGCGAATTACCATTTTTCCCCCTTTAACAACTTCCTTCCTCAATGCTTTCTTCTGTTCAAAACATTAAGAAATATGTCATGTTAAATGGGCAATAACCTTAATCTTTTGTAACCTTATCCTACAATGCTTACATATAACATATTTTGAATCCCGAACAATAACAAACAAGTTCTCTAGAAAGCACTCTCAAACATTTGACATTTTTTTCCTCTTAGTTGATGGAATACTAAGAGCCTTTTTTTTTTTTTTTTTTTGTTCTTTAATAACATATTTCATGTACATTAGTTTTATCATTCAAAATATAAAAATCGTTTACGAAGGGTATATCAACCTTGACATCTTTTATTGCACCCTGTAGTCGAGGTGGTTCAATTTATATTGCCTTCTCTTTTATAGATGCATGATAAGGCATCATAATGCTAGACACTAAATGTATGAGATGAAGCATGACTTGTTATAGATGTATCAAATTTTATTTCAATTTGTTTTCTATATCAAACAACCAATGAAAATGAAAACACTAAGTTGAGAACAAAGGCAATTTCTATTTTTTATTATCTTTTTTTCTTACATATTAGCATGTCTTCACCTTAGTTTCTCTTGTTTTGCCACTCATCACTTTTGTACAACATTCACCGATACAATACTTATGATTAAAAATTCGTAATTGTTGTTTGTATTTAATATTATTTTAATCTTTCACCACATAACATATGATTAAAAAAATACTATAAAAAAATATTGTACAAAATAAAGTTAACTTGTTTGATCTTCGTTTTTTTTAATAGGAAAAACTTGTTTCTTACTTTGTTTGGATCAACAAATCTCTCAGTCTTGATAGTTTGGCCTATAATCCAAAAAGCTTAAATCAAAAGTAATGTTTTATTATGAAACATCATGTCTAGAGACAAGTTTCTGTCATAATCCATTGATCTTTCACCACTTAGGTCAATTCTTAGAGTCATCTAATCTTGGTTTTTGCAAAATTGATGATTAAAAATTCATAATCGTTACTTGCATTTAATATTAATTTAATTTTTTACAACACAATAGTATTATACTTTATTTTAACCACTATCGTGCTTGTTACCTAATGGTGATGTCCTAGAGAATTTGTTGGTCCAAGTGAAGTACAAGTTGAATCCCTTTGGTTAACAAAAAAATATATGAAACTATAAAATGAAAAAAAAAAAAAAGTTGTATTTCAGATTAGCTAACTTTAGAAAATTTTCATTTTTTTTAGTTTTTTAAAAATCATATTTTACTTTTCAAGGTGTATTAAAACAAGATTTTACTCTTTCTAAATGTTTTTATTTCTAAAAGAAAACAAAAGCACTTTTAAAAATGTCTTAATGACATCAAATATGATATATATTTATTATTAATTAAATAGATTGTATCAATCACAAGTGCATTCTATTTTTCTTATTATGTTAAACAATAGTACGTAAATACAATTTTTAATATATATATATATATATATATATATATATATATATATATATATATATATATCATCATGTAATTAAATATTAATTTATTTTTAATTTATTATTTATTTAAAATTGGCCAAACGACCTATTCCTATCTAAGGTTTCCCTAAACAACAACTTTCCATTTAAAAAACTTGTAAAATCAAATATTTATCCATTAACTAAATTTCTTTCAATTTTATTAACTGTTTTGCTAAAATAATTAAAATATCTTTCAATAAAAAAGATAATATGAATATAAAAATAAATATTAATATAAAATAATATTAATATAATAATAATAAATTTAAAATTAATAAAAATATAAAAATAAAATAAAATTAAAAAATAGTCACCATTGTTGATGGTCGTGGACACCGTAAACCTAACCAAATGATCAAAAATAGTCACATAGTTTTATTGGTGATCAAATTTGACTGTATTGATGATGAAGGTGACTAGATCTGGTTACCAAAGATTTTGTGAAAACAACAAGATTTAATAATCTTTACCAACAGAGATGATCGAAAGCGGTCAACAAGCTTAAAACTGACAGTTTTCAGCTATTTTAGATAACAGAGACCGCCAGATTTAACCGTCACCGCTAGATATTTGGTGTAGTAGCTAAATTTGGCCACCTCCGCTATTAAGGCAGTCAGATCGGACTACCAATAAGCCACCACCACCAACAATACTGTCGGTGGTGGTGGCGGCTATTTTTTTAATTTTTATTAGTAAATTGTAGTTTTTTATTAATTTTTTAATTTTTTTATTATTTTATATTTTAATTATTTTTATAAAATAAATTATATTATTTTTTCAGCTAAATTTAATAGTTGATTGTTAACTTTAATAGTTAACTATGATTAACGAGTGAGTATTTGACTCTTCAAAAGTTTTTAAGTGAGAATTTTTCGTTTAAGGAAATCTTGGATGAGAATAAATTGTTTGGCCATTTAAAATTAGCTAATCATATAATGATACATTATCTGAGTACACAAAATAGACTCAAAAATAGACACATAATCTTACTGTATACGATTTATTCATGTTCAGTATATTTGTATAAAAACACAAATAAATTAATGGAAACTGAGAAATAAATTAACTACATAACTAATAAACCCCCCTTTAATATTATATTGTTTTGTCCATGTCTAATTTGTTCCATATATGTCCTTTATGTCGTTTTATTAAACATCTTGATTAAAACGAACCTTATGTTTTAAAAATGAGGAAAATATAATATTAAAAAGAAAGGCTGGATTACATTCCTTTCTCCATACATTTCTTTTCTTTTGCAATAAACAATACTTTCACCGATTTGCAAGGTCTTGTAAACAAAACTAAAACTAAAACTAAAACTAAAACCCACAAGGGAAGAAACGGGGCCAAATATTCCCTGTGATGTGTTGATATATAAGAATATTTAGAAAACCGTAATCGTTAATTTTTATTAAAGTTTTAAAATCTTGAAGATGAAATCTCTTGTCTTAACCCACGTTACGTAGTGATTAGTTTAAATGCTAGGTCAAAAGAATCGATCTTAAAAAATAAATAAAAAAAAGTTGTCACACAAACCAAGCACGATGCCTTCTTTAATTTTCAATTGGATTCAATTTTATAATTGCAATATGCATGTGGAACACATCATGCCTTCTAGAAGATGAAAAAATTCTCCATGCTTTCCTTAATTTTTTAACATTAAATTATTTCCTATTTATAAAATGGTAAAAGTTGATCAACTTGTAATAAATAACCACATGATGGTCACACTTTTGAATTATTTAATTTAGGCCAAAAGACTTGTTCTCGCCTATAGTTTAAGACGGATGCAAAGTATCACTTCCAAGGTTTCAAAAATTCAATCTCTCACTTTTGAAAATATTTTTTATAATTTTTATATTGAAATGACTAAAATACCTTTTTTAAAAATAAAAAATTTATAATAAAATTATAAAATAATTTTTAAATAAAAAATTTAAAAAATTTTAAAACAGTCACCACCACCGATGCCGGCAGTGGTGGTCATAGATAAAGGAACCAAGTGACCGTCTTTGGTCACCTAGTTCTAGGGAAGACCAGATCTGACTTTTCTATTCAGTAGAAGCAGTCAGATCTGATCGTTTCTACCAGAAAAAAAGGTCAAAAACAGTCTATAGGACCAAGAACTTGTAATAAATAATTACGTGACGGTCACAGTTTTGAAATATTTAATTTATGATAAACTAAAAAACTATTTTTTTATTGGGTAAAATGATAAATTTTTATCTCATATATTTAAACATTTTTGGTAAACGGAACAGTAAAATGATCATTGAATTCTGTTTTAAAATGATGTGAAAAATATTTTTTTAATAGAATCAATGAAAATATGAAAATATAAGTGAAGGTACATCGGATTATTGAAATGTGGGTGAACAGATGTGCCAAGGAGTTTGAAGTCATCTTAGACGGTTAAGAATTTTTCATCAGAAATTGAAAGATGGGATAGAGTTGGTTTTATCATATGACACATTTAAAACAAAAAAAAAAAAAAAAAACTGCAAATTATAAATGTGTTATCTCAAAGGGCCAAAAAGGACTTAATCCCACTCAATATTTTTCTAAATGCTAAAAGTTTATCTACTAATTTTTAAAAGGTTAATATATAATTTTTAAAACATTATGACTGTAGCCTTTGAAATCTTCACTAAATGACTGAAATGGTCAGTTATTTCAGTTAACAATCGAATCTGATCGTTTAAAGATTTAAAGAAAGACTGTCTTTGGATGTCAACCGATGGCTGGATTCATTGGTGGTGGTAATTATATTTTTCAAATTTTATATTTTTAATATTTTAAAATTTGTTATTATATTGATATTATATAATATTATTTTATATTAAAATTTATTTTAATATTATTTTTTTTAATCAAGGATATTTTGATTATTTTATAAAAAATTGAAAACAAATTGATTCAAATAAGTGTTTGATTTTTTTCAAAATTGATGAATGAGATTTTGTCATCTAACAAAACTTCAGATGAAATTAAGTCTTTTGGTCTTTGTCAAACCTACGGTGAACTTGAAGGCGACCTGTGATAGGGGTGGTTGGCACGAAGAAGAAAATGTCAGAAGACATTTAAAAGTTCAAACGAAGACTAAAAGTGTTTGTGTTTAAGGGTTACAGCTTCACTTTAAATGAGCAACTTCAATTACCTTAATTATTGTAATTATTGAAGGACAATTTTGTTTGTCAAAATTCCATTTTCAGATAAGGGGTAATTTCATGCATCTTATTAGAAAAGTAGTCATATTTGTCATTCAAATTTACATTAACTTTTGAGGGTATTATTATTATTATATTACAAGAGAGTGAACCAATAATTTATCCTAAGGTAGTGTTTTTTTTTTTTTTTGGTTAATTCAAAATCCTCATATATATCAATCGATCAAGATAAACTCAAACATCGTGATCACTTAGACCCATAATTATAAACTAAACAAATCAAAGATTGTTTTTTTTGATATATGTGAGATATGTTATCTCAACATTAGGTTTAAACTCTTCTGTTATAGGAGTCTATGATACTTGATGCAAATCCATCCTTTCATTTGATGGTCTTTCAACCTGTTACTCAGATTTCTTCACTCTTTTCCTAAACTGGGGTTCTCAGCTACTCAAACTCTAGCCTCTTGCCATGACAATTTAGTTTTTCACCGCTTAGGTCAACTCTCAACGTTGTTGGTGTTTGGTTTTTTGTAATCAAATATTACTTCTTTTTTTTTTTTTTTTTTGTATAGGTGAGGTTGTGACATGTTTGCTACTTAAAGGATCAAGACTCCATATGTCCTCCTACAGACTTTCTCAAATATCAAAATCAAGTTCTCATAACTTACTAAACTACATTCAGAAAAATATTTCTTCCTAAAATAGTTTGCCCCTAACACCAATACATAAAATTATATATTGATGTTATCAGTTAGGGTTGATGTCTTATAACAACTATTTTTCGATACAGTATTTTTAAATTCAATTTTTATGTATATTCAAGATTTTCGGATCTAAATCATTATTTTTTAGAAAATGTTTTTATAGAAATAAGCTCAAAAGCTCAAATATGATTTTCAGCATAACTAGATGTGATATCAACATACTTCATATTATTTCATACATGGTACGAGAATAAGTAGAGTTGAGGAATTATGATAAACAACAATAAAATGGGGCAAAACTTATCAGATAGACTGATAAGTAATAGAAAAGCTAAGACACGTAACATCAGAAATATACTTACGTACAGAATACCAGATACATAATTGAATATACATATAATTTTATAGCATAAGTCATAAGAAAAACAATAGACAAGAAACAGAGTAACTAAATATCAAATAAAAAAGCTTATAAATAGATAACGATAAAATGAGAAGTCACGAATATAATAATGCGATCGATAACATAATCAGAAACGAAAAAGAAAATCAGTTAAGACGTAGAAGAAAATCATAAGTACTCTTGAATGAGTACGTCATAGTCAGAAACAACCTCAGGACTAGTCATAAGCATTTTAGTATAATATACAAATTCAATGTTTTCAAAAATAGAGAGAAAAAAGAAAGAAGGTTTCACAGTGATAAGTCTTAGAAGAACTTGGAAGTTGTCATTATGTGTCGTATATGTATACTCATATATATATCTATGATATGGTATGACTCTGAGTTTAAATAACTTGATCAGCTAGAGAAGTTAAGCTTATAAGATTAGTATTGAGCTAAGTTTAGTACCTCAAATCAACAGTAAAATAAGTAAAATTGAAGAATTAGAGAATGAGAAAGAATAGAGATTTAGATGAGTAAAAAATGAATGCAGAATAGAACTAGGTTTTGAAGGCCAATAATAGACTAGCAAAGTCTATTAGACTAAATAGATGATAAGTTAAAAATTTAGATAAGATAAGAAAAGAACAATAGGATAAGCTATAATAGAAGAAGTTATTAAGTTAGTCACGAACTTAGTTAAGTTCTTCAGTTCAACAACTAACTAGTGATAGAACAGAGTAGAGTCTACACGAGAGTAAAGATAGAAGATATTTACTGAGTGACTCATCACTCATTCCCATTGGTTTTTTTCCTTGCAGGTCAGTGTTTTAAGTAGATGAGTTTGGAGTACGGAATGCCTATAGAGTGAGATATGGTTTATATGGGTCTTTACTCGTATTTCTAGTATTTTCTATACATTTATTTATGTAGATATATATTCGGTTTATAGCAGATAACATATTAGCTCGTATGCTTTGTATTGCTTATACATGAGATGTACAATATCACAAATGTTTCTATAATATATATATATATATATATAGTTATAAAATATAAGTTTTATTCAAGATACTATACAATGGGTTATAACATATCACCACATTTGATTTGAAACTTTCAGATAGTGTATATATTTTCATATTGGTAGTAAATTATATAGGGATTCTTGATATATATATATATATATATATATATATATATATATATATGACGATTTCCAACAATAAGAATAATAATGTAATATTTTTCATACATAATAGATAAATATAACAGTACAATGGTATATAACAGAGACTTCTACATTAAGCATATATACCAAATCCTTTCTCCGTTCACAGACCTCGAGCCTCCACTTCTCAATAAGAAAGTCTCGTATGAAACTCTACTGGCTAATATTACGGGGAAAAAACTTGGTTAAGTTAAAATTAAGTGTCAACAGTAAGCCATAATGTGAACAAATTAAATTGCATTCGTACTATGATTCTTTTACATTTGCAAAGAAATGAAATTGTCACAATCTTACTCATATGTATTTCCCACCTAAACTTTGATGAAACTACAATTTTTATCTTCAAAAAATTTATTTTTTATCCATTATCCAATTTTGTTAATAAAATATGTTAATTTTAACTAAAAACTTAATAAGAAACAAAATATTCTTTAATAATTACTTTTTTGTGAAAATAAAAATATAACTTTAATTTCAATGCCAAAGTTTTCAAATTAGCATCTAACACTGTCCGATGCTAAAACTTTCAACTTAGCATCGAACGACATCCGATGAAAATTTCCTATTGTTAGCATCGGATGCCTCGACTGATGCTAATGTCGACCAAGAATCTCGAATTTAGCATTGGATTCTTCATCTGATGCTAAATTTCTGATTTTACGGCATTGGATATTGAAATCCGATGCTAACCGCATGCTAACTAGCATAGGATTAGTATCGGATTTGGTTTCCCATTCTGATTAGCAGTGGATTGTGTTCGATGCTATTTTAGGAAATTGGTTCCGAGACAAATCTGATGCTAACGAAATTTTTTGATGTTATTCCTAAGCTAATCTGATACAGATTAGTATCGGATTTAATCCGATACCAATTTTTTGATGCTATTAACAATTTTTTTCATAGTGTAGGGAGAGACGGGCCAAAGATCCAGTTTTTCGAACCAAATTGTGATCTTCACTTACCAACAATAATTTCTCCCTAACTGGTTTCTTTTTCTTTTTCTTTTCAATTTTATTTATTTATTATTATTATTTTTTTTTTTTTTGTAGATTTATTTGGGCTCATTTGAATTATTTTCCTTTTGATTTCTATTACAATCTCTCAATCACACCATTTCATATGGTTTAGTCTGCTGAACAAATATATTTTTCTGCTTAACGACACACCAGCGTAAGTGAAACAAATATATTCTCTTTTAATTAAAATGTGTGTTTAATTTTATTATTTACTAGATAAGATGAGCTTGTTACTTCATTGTTCTCCGGGTTAATTCAGGAGATGTGATAACTTTTTATAAAGTGGGTAAGATAAAATATAATATATTTATTGTAGCATCCCAGGTTAGAAAAGCCCTTAGGGGTAGAGTTTTGGGGTTAGAAATAGAATTCAGAGATAGTTTGGAAGTCTAGAAGAGTTCAGGGGTGAGATGGTAGTTTTCCAGAGCTGTGTGGCCTTCGTATGATTCCTTTAGGGAGGTTTCAATCATGCGAAGCGTGGGAAATGGATTTCACCCATTTTCCCTTGGTGCACTCCCGTGCATTATCCCTGCACGCTCGTGCAGGTGGGTAGAAAAGGAGAGAGAGGCGAGAGTTATTGCATTTCTCACCCGTTTCAGCCAAGTTTTCTTCTCTTGTTCAACAGTTCTCAGCCCTAGACGCGAGATTCAGCTTCCAGCGGCTCCCAATCCAGCTAGAGATCAGAGAGATTAGCTTGAGTTTAAGTTCCCAGCAGCCATGTCAAGAGGTAAGTGTTTCTTACTTTTTTAGCCCATTCCCAGCTTATTTGATGCGTGTTTGTTGATGTTTGGAATGTGTGCTTGTATTTCCAGCATGTTTGGTTGATTATATGCGATGAAATGATGATTTAAATACTTATTTTCCACCCAGTTACATGCATGCTTTGTTGTGTGTGTGTGTTGTGAGAGAAAGTTTGATTTGCCATGGTGGAATTCGTAGTTCGGGATGGATGATGAAATTGATGATACATATGCATATATTGAAGTGCTTTGGATGTGTGTTTTTGAGTAATTTGATTTTGGTTGATGTTTGGTTGGTTTCTAGCAATTTCAGACGAGCCATGTCTGAGCAAGACAAGGAGCACGGCCGTGTGCCCGCAAGAGCACGCCCGTGTGCCCTTGTCTCTGTGAAGGCACGACCGTGTGCACTTCATGCACGCGGTCTGAAAAGCTGAGGACACGACCGTGTGTCCTGAGGGACACGGTCGTGTGTCCTTCATTTGCGTGAAATGGCCATCAGATTCCAGTAGCTTGCACAGCCAGGCACACGACCGGGGCACGATCCCGTGTGCCTGGGCACACGCCAGTGTGCCTTTGCGCGGCACGGTCGTGTGTTTGTGCAGCACGCCCGTGCGTCTTCCCAGCACGCCCGTGCGTCAGCTTAATTTTCCCAGAATTCCAGAATTTGACTTATTAAAGGATTGGTAATCCATCTCAGGGCTATTAATCATTAGATAATCCAGAATTCAGACAAGAACAGATGCATAAGCATACATAGCATAGCATATAGCCTGAAAGAGGATCCAGGGATCCGAATTCAGTAGATTTCAGCATTCATAACCCAATGTATGGGTTACAGTTTGGGTGAACTCGAGAGGGCATCTGTGGGACCCAACTTTCTGACACCAGTCAGATTTGTTCAGCACAGTTATCAACTTTCTAGCCTGTAGCTAGAATGTTCAGCCCACTTGGCTAGGATGCCGAATCCCTGTGTTCATCAACCTGATCAGCACAGCAGGTACCTTCGGGTACAGTTAGATGATTCAGATGCATGCATCATCAGTCATTTTCAGTTTTCAGCTCAGCATGTCATTACATATATACATATTGACAGTAAATAATAAATATCAATAATCAGAAATCAATCAGATAATCAGTTTCAGCACCCGCAAGCGATTAGATGCATGTATAGGGCCGACCAGGTATGTATGCCCTTGTTTGTTGCTTGCTTGGGTCGAGGGAAGTAAAGAATGCTTACTGGGTGATCTTTATCACTCATCCCCTTCCTTCTTCCTTCCTTTTTAGGTTAGTGTGCTGCTGGCGAGGAGCGGGTGAATTGAGGCTGGAGAGAGAGGACCCCACACACACAGTCTTCAATTGTATTTTCAGTTTTGGACCTATGAGGTCTTGTATATACATTGTAAATGTTTCCAGATGTAAACACGGATGTACAGAACAGTTATATGTATATGAATAGCCAGTTGGACTCATTGTACATTTCAGTTTCAGTTTCAGCTTCCGCGTGCAATGTAAATTAGTTCAGCAGTAGGTTTCTTTTTCGTAGATTTCTTTTTCGTAGGTTTCCCATCTCGGGTACCTAATTTCCAGCTTAATTAATAAAAGAACAGTATCTTTCGGCAGCAGAGGTACTCAGGGCGGTGGGGCCTATATTGTTGGTATCAGAGCGTTTCTCTGTGCCATTTTGGTAGATATTTAAGTTTGTAAGTGTGTGGTGCTTGTTTTCTCTCCCTCGCAGCCATCGTCCAGACCCTCCTCACAGTACAGTCAGGTATTTCTTTCCAATTTTGATGTGTTTTATGTTTTAACCCCGTTTGGTTGTGATGCTATAGATAGAGAAGAGGAATATGTCCCTAGATACCTAAATGAGGCCAGTAGTAGCCCTCATGTCCAACCCATGAGTGTGAGTGTGGGTAGGGGGCGGCGATCTCAGAGTTCCTCCCATGTGTCTGTCAGGCAAGATCAGCTTAGAGAAATGATAGGGGAAGTGGTCAGAGAGAGTCTTCAGCAGGCTGGTGTGGGTATTATCAGTCTTCAAGAAGAAGAACAGCACAGCCACAGCCATAGTCTCAGCCTCAGCCAAGATATTATTCAGTGCCTCAATCAGTCAGAGAGGGTTATCAGTTTCAGCCTCAGCCTGTCAGAGAAGGGTATCAGTATCCAGTTGGGTTTACCGAGTTCAGTCAGGCTATGAGTACAGAGACAGTGGGTACAAGCTCTTCAGAGAGGTTACATCCCATTTACCATCTGTCAGGGCCGTATCAGTCGGTAAAGTTCAGTGGGTCTAGAGATCCAGCGATGGCAGAGGAGTGGATTGAGTAAGTGGACAGTATCATGGGTCTCTTCACGTTATCAGAGAGAGAGAAGGTCTGATTTGTGTCATTCCATCTCCTGGGTGATGCCAAGGTTTGGTAGGGCCTAGCTAAGGCTACCATCAATGAGTAGCAGATGACTTGGGCAGAGTTCAGACGGCTATTTGATGCTGAGTACCGGGGTTCAGAGTTGATGTATGCAAAGGCCCAGGAGTTCATCGATTTGGTTCAGGGGCCTAGTTCAGTGAAGGAGTACGCTACAATGTTTAATGTCTTGGCGCGGTTTGTCCCTAGTTTGGCGGGGACTAAGTTGGGACGTGTGCAGAAGTTCATCCACGGCTTACATCCTGTAATAGCCAAGGATGTCTTGACAGGACCGTATCCTCCCCAGCAGTTCAGTGATACTTTGGGGTGAGCCCTCAGATCAAAGGCCGATCTTCAGAGGATGGGCGCCATGAGCCGAGCAGCTGAGAGAGCAGACGACAAGGATAAGGGCAAGAGGCCGATGTCGGCCAAGAGATCAGCTCGGGGTGTTCAGAGACAGAGGACTACACCACAGTTTTCCCTGCCACAGTGGACTAGATGTGGCAGACGTCATTCTGGCGAGTGCCTTGCTGGCCAGATCGTATGCTACTTGTGCCGTCAGCCAGGGCACAGGATGTTTGAGTGCCCAGCCAGAGGTGGAGTTGGCGTTGGGCCCAGCAGAGGTAGTGGTGGTCAGCCCAGAGGTAGAGGAGGTCCACCTAGAGGCAGTGCAGAGAGAGGTGGTGTAGAGAGGGGCAGAGCAGACTTTCCCAGACCTGGAGTTGGAGCACCCGGAGGAGGTGTCGGTACGTCAGGAGGAGATGGAGGCAGAGCCAGAGCCAGAGTGTATGCTGTCCGCAAGGAGCAGGCAGATGCCGCACCTCATGCAGTTAATGGTCAGCTTCTTTATCTTGGTACTCCTTTGTTTATTTTGGTTGACTGCGGGGCCACACACAACTTTATTTCCAGGGGAGTGGTAAAGAGATTAGGGGTTGACCCTAGTGTGGCCGATAGGAGTATCCTAATTGAGATGCCAGATGGGGGTTATGTTGTGAGTGATAGAGTCCTCTTGGATCAGATGATAGAGGTGATGGGTAGACCTATGAGTATTGACCTGATTCTGTTGGAGTTAGCAGATTTCGACATGATCTTGGGGATGGACTTCTTGGGGAAATATGATGCTGAGATAGATTATGGAAGAAAGAATGTTAGATTCCACCTAGGCCCTGATTGTTTCATATTTGGTGAGGGCAGAGTAGAGAGTATGATGATCTCATGCATCCAGGCGAGCAGATTGATGAGGCAGGGTTGTGTAGGGTACTTGGCCAATGTAGTGTGCAGCAGTTCAGTGGGGCCAAGTATCGATGAGGTGCCCGTTGTCAGAGAGTTCAGAGATGTCTTTCCAGATGAGTTGCTAGGGTTACCTCCAGATCGGGAGTTGGAGTTCAGTGTCGAGCTTCTCCCTGGTACGGCTCCAATTTCTAAGGCTCTGTAACAGATGGCTCCAGCTGAGCTTCAGGAGCTAAAGAAGCAGTTGCAGGAGTTGGTTGATAAGAAATTTATCAGACCAAGCTGTTCACCGTGGGGAGCTCCAATTTTATTTGTGAAGAAAAAGGATGGGTCAATGCGGATGTGCATCGACTACAGGGAGCTGAACAGAGTGACGGTGAAGAATAAATATCCCCTGCCGAGGATTAATGACCTCTTTGATCAGTTGAGAGGCGCAGCGGTGTTCTCCAAGATTGACCTAAGGTCGAACTACTATCAGGTCAGGGTAACAGAGAGAGATGTCCCCAAGACTGCTTTTCAAACTCGTTATAGGCATTACGAGTTCGTGGTCATGCCATTTGGATTGACCAATGCCCTAGCCATCTTCATGGATTTGATGAACTGGATTTTTCATGACTGCTTGGACTGGTTCGTGGTGGTATTCATAGATGACATCCTGGTTTATTCTAGAAGTGTAGCAGAGCACGATGAGCATTTGAGATTCGTACTTCAGAGGTTGAGAGACCAGCAATTGTTCGCCAAATTCTCCAAGTGTGAGTTTTGGTTCGACAGAGTGGCATTCCTAGGCCACGTGATGACAACAGAGGGTATATTAGTGGACCCAGCAAGGTAGAAGTGATTCTAAGTTGGCCAAGGCCGAAGACAGTGAAAGAAGTCAAAAGCTTCCTTGGGCTAGCAGGATATTATAGGCGGTTCATTGAGGGGTTCTCCAGCCTAGTAAGGCCTCTTACTGCCTTGACTAAGAAAGAGACTCCATTTGTGTGGTCAGAGGAGTGCGAGGCGCGGTTTCTGGAGCTTAAGGAGAGGTTGACTAGCGCTCCAGTTTTGGTACTACCCCAGGAGGGGGTAGAGTTCGATATCTATACAGATGCATCCCATCAGGGGATTGGGGCGGTTCTGATGCAGAATGGTAGGGTGATTGCCTACGCCTCTAGGCAGTTGCGAGATCACGAGTTGAGATACCCTACCCACGACCGAGAGTTTGCAGCAGTCGTCTTTGCTTTAAAAATTTGGAGACACTATCTGTATGGAGTTAGATGCAGTATATATTCAGACCACAAAAGTCTGAAATATTTCTTCACTCAGAAGAAGCTCAATATGAGGCAGAGGAGGTGGTTGGAGCTGGTGAAGGACTACGATTGCGACATCAGATACCACCCAAGGAGAGCCAATGTGGTGGCAGACGCCTTGAGTAGGCGTGTAGCTCTATCCAGCCTGTCAGTTCAGAGAGAGTTGCAGCATGAGTTGATTAGAAAGCAGATTGAGGTGAATTCTGCGGGTTTCTCCAGACTGCGTATCAGATCTTCCCTATATGATGAGATCAGAGAGGGGCAGATGTCAGATGAGTGGACTCAAAGTATGCTTCAGAAGATGTCAGAGAGAGAAGTGCCCGACTTTGAGTTCAGTGATGAGATCTTGAGGTTCAGAGGCAGAGTATGTGTGCTCCAGAGTTCAGAGCTAAGACAGAGGATTTTGTCAGAGGTGCACAGTACAGTGTATTCAGCGCACCCAGACAGCACGAAAATGTTCAGAGACCTCAAGGGAAGTTTCTGGTGGTCAAAGATGAAGAAGGATATAGCAGACTTCATCTCCAGATGCCTAATATGTCAGCAAGTGAAGGCAGAGCACCAGAGACCCTTAAGATTACTTCACCCCTTGAGTATTCCTGAGTGGAAATGGGATGATATCTCTATGGACTTCATCTCGGGTCTTCCCAGAGTCCAGAGGGGATATGATGGTGTATGGGTGGTAGTTGATCGGCTCAGCAAATCAGCACATTTCCTGCCAGTCAGACAGGGGATGTCTACAGAGCAGTTAGCCAGACTCTACATCAGAGAGGTGGTGAGACTCCACGGCATTCCTAGGACGATAGTGTCAGACAGGGACTCCAGATTTCTGTCAGCCTTTTGGAGATCTCTACAGAGAGCATTGGGAACCAGACTGCATTTTAACTCAGCGTATCACCCTCAGACTGATGGCCAGGCTGAGAGGGTGAATAAGATATTGGAGGATATGCTGAGAGCGTGTTGTATGGACTTCCAGACCGATTGGGCAGAGTTGATCCCTCTAATGGAGTTCACCTACAACAATAGTTACCAGGCGACGATTCAGATGGCTCCATTTGAGGCGTTGTATGGTCGGAAGTACGAATCTCCTCTCCATTGGGATGAGATTGGGGAGAGGGATTCTTTGGAGACAGCAGTGAGACCAGAGACTACTCAGAGGATGATTGAGCAAGTCAAGATCATCAGACAAAGGATGAGACAGGCCCAGGATCATCAGAAGAGTTATGCTGATCTTAGGCGCAGAGAGATAGAATTCGCAGTGGGCGATAAGGTGTTTTTGAGGATTGCTCCATACAGGCAAGTCCTTAGATTTAGGAAGAAAGGAAAGTTAGCGCCCAGATTTATTGGTCCCTATGAGATTCTTGAGAGAGTAGGGACAGTCGCCTACCGATTAGCACTGCCAGCCAGCATGGACAAAATCCACAATGTCTTCCACGTGTCTCAGTTGAGGAAGTATATGGGTGATCCGTCGCATGTTCTTCAGCTTCCAGAGGTGGAGTTAGAAAAAGACTTGAGTTACCAAGAAGTGCTTGTTCAGATTCTCGACTACAAAGTCAAAGTCCTCAGAAATAAAGAGATTCCACTGGTCAAAGTGTTATGACGCAGCCAGAGGGTGGAAGAAGCCACCTGGGAGGTAGGGTCTGAGATCAGAGATAGGTTCCCAGAGTTGTTCAGATAAATTCTGGGGTCAGAATTTTTATAAGGGGGGAGGAATGTAGCATCCCAGGTTAGAAAAGCCCTTAGAGGTAGATTTTTGGGGTTAGAAATAGAATTCAGAGATAGTTTGGGAGTCTAGAAGAGTTCAGGGGTGAGATGGTAGTTTTCTAGAGCTGTGTGGCCTTCGTATGATTCCTTTAGGGAGGTTTCAATCATGCGAAGTGCGGGAAATGGATTTCACCCATTTTCCCTTGGTGCACTCCCGTGCATCATCCCTGCACGCCCGTGCAGGTGGGTAGAAAAGGAGAGAGAGGCGAGAGTTATTGCATTTCTCACCCGTTTCAGCCAAGTTTTCTTCTCTTGTTCAGCAGTTCTTAGCCTTAGACGCGAGATTCAGCTTCCAACGGCTCCCAATCCAGCTAGAGATCAGAGAGATTAGCTTGAGTTTAAGTTCCCAGTAGCCATGTCAAGAGGTAAGTGTTTCTTACTTCTTTAGCGCATTCCCAGCTTGCTTGATGCATGTTTGTTGATGTTTGGAATGTGTGCTTGTATTTCCAGCATGTTTGGTTGATTATATGTGATGAAATGATGATTTAAATGCTTATTTTCCACCCAGTTACATGCATGCTTTGTTGTGTGTGTGTGTGTTGCGAGAGAAAGTTTGATTTGCCATGGTAGAATTCGTAATTCGGGATGGATGATGAAATTGATGATGCATATGCGTATATTGAAGTGCTTTGGATGTGTGTTTTTGAGTAATTTGATTTTGGTTGATGTTTGGTTGGTTTCCAACAGTTTCAGACGAGTCATGTCTGAGCAAGACAAGGAGCACGGCCGTGTGCCTGCAAGAGCACGCCTGTGTGCCCTTGTCTCTGTGAAGGCACGACCGTGTGACCGTGTACACTTCGTGCACACGGTCTAAAAAGCTGAGGACACGACCGTGTGTCCTGAGGGACACGACCATCAGATTCCAGTAGCTTGCACGGCCAGACACACGACCGGGGCACGATCTCGTGTGCCTTTACGCGGCACGGTCATGTGTTTGTGCAGCACGCCCGTGCGTCAGCTTAATTTTCCCAGAATTCCAGAATTTGACTTATTAAAGGATTGGTAATCCATCTCAAGGCTATTAATCATTAGATAATCCAGAATTCAGACAAAAACAGATGCATAAGCATACATAGCATAGCATATAGCCTGAAAGAGGATCCAGGGATCTGAATTCAGTAGATTTCAGCATTCATAACCCAATGTATGGGTTACAGTTTGGGTGAACTCGAGGGGTCATCTGTGGGACCCAGCTTTCTGACACCAGTCAGATTTGCTCAGCACAGTTATCATTTTTTAGCCTGTAGCTAGAATGTTCAACCCACTTGGCCAGGATGCCGAATCCCTGTGTTCATCAGCCTGATCAGCACAGCAGGTACCTTCGGGTACAGTTAGATGATTCAGATGCATGCATCATCAGTCATTTTCAGTTTCCAACTCAGCATGTCATTACATATATACATATTGGCAGTAAATAATGAATATCAGTAATCAGAAATCAATTAGATAATCAGTTTCAGCGCCCGCAAGCGATTAGATGCATGTATAGGGCCGACCAGGTATGTATGCCCTTGTTTGTTACTTGCTTGGGTCGAGGGAAATAAGGAATGCTTACTCACTCATCCCCTTCCTTCTTCCTTCCTTTTCAGGTTAGTGTGCTGCTGGCAAGGAGCGGATGGATTGAGGCTGGAGAGAGAGGACCCCACACACACAGTCTTCAGTTGTATTTTCAGTTTTGGACCTGTGAGGTCTTGTATATACATTGTAAATGTTTCCAGATATAAAAACGGATGTACAGAACAGTTATATGTATATGAATAGCCAGTTGGGCTCATTGTACATTTCAGTTTCAGTTTCAGCTTCCGCGTGCAATGTAAATTAGTTCAGCAGTAGGTTTCTTTTTCGTAGGTTTCCCGTCTCGGGTACCCAATTTCCAGCTTAATTAATAAAAGAACAGTATCTTTCGGCAGCAGGGGTACTCGGGGCGGCAGGGCCTACATTTATACTATTAAGAATGTAAATTATATTATTTTTATATTTTGTATAATATGACAAAAATATTTAACGAGTAAAAAATTAAATTTTTAAAACTTTAAGAGAGAAATTATCGTTTCATCAAAATCTAATTTAGAAATAATCATTTTTATGTTTTTATTATAACCTAGGGAACCCATCCCTGCAATCCGGTCAATCTAAGGTATATCGGATTAGCAACCTATTAAGAGTCCATGACTCTACGACCCAAGCCCTTACACTAAGAGCCCATTGGACTTGACCAACAACCAAGCGATCGGTTTTCTTTGTATTTGTTTGGTAACTCGAGCAAATAATTCCTCTGATGTACACACCAAAGATAATTGTTTTTCGACTCGATGTCTGGTCTCCATTGGATGGCCTCTTGCCCTCGACCATTAGGCTAACGCACAAGGTTAGAAAATAGTCATTTAGCCAAATGGATAATCCAAATGTAGACAAACTATTAAATTTCCTTGATTTACCTAATTTATGATTACATGTTTAAATAGTTATGAATCATTTAGTTTACCCTGATCAGTTAAAATTGATAAAATAAGGTTTTCCAAGTTTTATTTTTAAAATTAAGAACTTTAATTTTATTATCTTCTTAATTAGCCATAAAATCATTTAAAAAAAAATTATTATCAATAATTTCAAAATCCTAATATCCTAAAGTTTTATATAGAGCAAACGTACGACATAATATTTTTAATAGATGGATATTATATTCTTGTTCTGCCATCTCATCTTTGAAATCATCGTTTGATTTTATAAAAATTTCATAGAAGCATGAACAGATGGAAAAAATATGAGATATCAATTTTACTAAAACTGATTTTATTTTATCGTATATGTTTTATGTTTGATTATTTTGTTTGGTTCATAAGTAATAAAAATTTTTGATAATTATTTATAACATGTGATATAAAAAATAATTTACATGTTAGGTATTAAACAATTATTTAGGTAATCTTAATTTAATTAAATTTTATCTTAATTTATAAAATTTTTTAGACAAAAATATTCTGATTTTTTTAATTAAAATAAAAATAATAAAAATTTTTAAAAAAGTATATTAACAATAAAATAATAATTAAAAAATAATTTAATTAATTAATATAAAATAATACATTAATAATTTTTAATATTTTCAATTAATCACAATAATTATCACACCAAGTAAAAAAAACTGAAGGCTGGAATTTTATTGAACATAAAATAATAATAAATTATTAACAAAAAGCTTTTTAAGAAGTTCCATCATAATGACCTTAGCTTGACATCATCATCATCCCAGGTCCAAGGTTGAGAAAGTGCCACCCACTTGCCCAAAAATTTAAAAAAAAAAAAAAGTGCCACCCACTATCAAAATAAACATTTCATTTCCCCGCACAACCTCCAGCAACTCTAGAAGACAACACTTATACACACGCAGACAAGCTTCACCATTTCATCAGATATTCCAACTCCTCTATTTAGGTACTGTACTTTCTAATGAAACTTATCGAGAACTTGTTCAAGGTACAGAAGAATCTCTTTGTCCCTCCCTTCTGCAGGAAGACAATGTCTCAATCCGATCCACAAAGTCCTTTCAACAAGCCAAGGATGGTTGTCAAGAAAGTTCTTGCCAAAGAACAACATGAGGGTGATGGTGCTCTTGTTAGAAGAAGCATTGGAAGGTTCGATCTTTTTACCAATTAGTGTTCTTCAAGTTTTGATATATATATTTTTGTCTTCTTTATCGTTTCTTGAAGCTTGGTCATCTGGTTTGCATTTTTTTTTTCGATTCTCAGGAGGGAATTGAAACTTTTGGATCCTTTTTTACTGTTGGATGAGTTTTCAGGTATAATTGGATTCATCTTTTTTTCACAAATTAGAAGATTTCTGTATTGGGATTTTAAAGTGTTTTTTGTGCTTGGTCTTTTTCAGCATCCCCTCCTGCTGGATTTCCAGATCATCCACACAGAGGTTTTGAGACTGTTACATATATGTTACAGGTAAATAAGCTTAATTTTTTCATAATTAGCTGATAACAAATAGGATTTTTATAGCCTAAATTTTAGTATTGATTGGAATTTAGGGAAGGGTCACTCATCAAGATTTTGCAGGCCACAAGGGAACAATTCAGACCGGTGATGTTCAGGTAAATTATATTTGATATAATTTCTGTGTTTCAAATGTTTTTTTTTTCTTCTAAATTTTATTTGGTGCAGTGGATGACAGCAGGAAGAGGCATAATCCATTCTGAAATGGCTGCTGGTGAAGGTATCCAATGGGGTTTACAACTTTGGATCAATCTCTCTTCTAAAGAAAAAATGTAAGCAAATTGCTTCCTATGTTCATTGCTATGCGAATTGAATATAAAACTAAGATATGCCACTTGCCCCTCAGTTTAAGCAATTTGAATGCTATGATTTTCATTTTTTATTGCATTAATCATAGTGCAAAAGTACTAAATCCAAAAATTTGTTGAAGGGTTGAGCCAAGGTACCAAGAACTTAGAAGTGATGACATCAAACGAGCTGAGAAAGATGGGGTAGAAGTTCGTGTTATAGCAGGAGAATCAATGGGAGTTCAATCTCCGGTTTACACCAGAACTCCAACAATGTATCTTGATTTTACTCTGAAACCAAGAGCTCAAGTACATCAAAGTATTCCAGAATCATGGAACGCATTTGCTTACGTAATCGAAGGTGAAGGCGTGTTTGGATCAATCAATGCATCGCCATTATCGGTTCATAATGTGTTAGTGTTGAGTCATGGAGATGGGGTAAGTGTTTGGAACAAATCTGCAAAGGAACTGAGGTTTGTTTTGATAGCAGGGCAGCCATTGAATGAGCCAGTGGTGCAATATGGACCATTTGTGATGAATTCACAGGCTGAAATTGAGCAAGCCATTGAGGATTATCAGTATTGCAAAAATGGGTTTGAAATGGCGAAGTATTGGAGGTCTCAATGAGTGGAAAAAAATTAATCAAAATGAAAGAAAGAAGGGGTATGAATGAAGATTATTATTATTATTATTATTATTATTATTAATTTTTGTAATTTTGTTTTGCTGTATTTTCTATCTTTATCTTTTGTATTCGCTATCTCTACTCAATCAAGAAAGAGTGTCTTCAATTAGAAGAAAAGAAGTGCGCAGGTGGGTGACGGATCAGCTTATCTTAGTTATATTTTATTTTTCAACAAGATTTTCAAAATGGATTTGTGGCAGTTCATGATTAGAAATGTATTAGCTTCTTGTTTTATTTATTAATTTATTTGTTTACATTTATATTGCCTTTAATATTTTGTTTATTTGAATTGTTTGAGGAGATACATTGCTTGTAGGTAAGTCGGGTTGGGTTGGGTCTTCTTGTGGCTCCCACAACACAGCCCACGGCTTGACCCTCCACCTACCATGCCAATTACTTGAACCACTTATCATACAATCATCAGAGCTTATAAAAATGCACATAAAAGCTTCTTACAAATATTAAACGCTCCTTGCAAAATTTTAGAACTCTTTCTGGGGGTTTATCTAAGGCCAAAAAACATAATCCCACCCAAGGTTTGGTTAAATGACATAGTTTCATCTATCAATTTTTAAAAAGCCAAATACCCATTCTTAAATCGTTATCGGGAATAATTTTGTTAAAATGAAGGTCATAAAAGAAATTTAATTAAATAACGTTTTATATAAAGTTAATGAAACAAGCATAATTGCAATTGTAAAAATGGCATGAAAGTTGTAAAAAATAATTTAAGTGGATTTCTCGACATATGGTAGACTTTATATTAATCGAGAAATGATTTTGAATTTCCCCTATATGGCATGTTGCATCTTATCGTGAAGCTTCTCCCATCGATGCACTTGGCTTGGAGAATGAAGCTCAAGTGACTCTAAAAAAGGGGACAACTCTTGAAGCAAAGAAGAATGTGATGACTGCACAAGATGACATTACAACAAAAAGTAATTTTACTGACATTTTTTTAAACACCGCTAAAAGCTTTGATAGCAATTTTTATTGGCATTATTATCAACATTTAAACTAATTGTCTATATAGTATTTATTTTTAGTGGCATTTTTATAAACGTCATTAAAAGCTTTTTAAAAACGCTGTTAAAAATTTTCTTATTTCGCCTAAAAGGCAGTCAATTCCTGGATGATCAAAAGACATATCCCTTTTGGGTAGATATATTTTCTAAATCATCATTCATTATCTATTAAATAATAAAATACACGTAATTGAATAAAAACAATCACTTTTAAGTGTATCAAATCTACTCATATCCGATATATTTTTTAATTAATCTTACGTTATTATCAATTTTAATATGTATAATAGCCTCTTTGAAGGAAATTATATGCATTAAAAGTAATACCACATATTATAAATAAATGAAGAATTTTGTAAGCTATGATGAACACATTTCTTTGGCATTATAACACTCTGACAATCAACAAAATCATTTTATGATATAACATAATTGTCCAAACTAAGATTTCATAAAATATAAAATCTCTGACAATCTTGATTTACTAGAATTTATATCTAATTCAGTGACCAACAGTTCCTTCCAAAGGTTTAGGCTTGAATAGTATGAAACTACAATAGAATAAGTCAAAATAGTATCAAAACAAGCCATGAACACACCCAAGGTTTAGGCTTGATTGCTTATATTGACCTTACATGCCACTAGAACCATTACACATGCCCCTTGTACTCCAGAGAAAGCCTACCACGCATCCCCACATACTGGAGACACTCAACCATGTGCCCAGCATGCACCGCCATGCTTATTAACCTATATTTACATTTGATCAACATTGATCGTTGATTGGTCAAACATTGATCGATAACTAATCAAACATTGACTATTGACTAATCAACTGTGTTATGTTCAATTTGACTTTCTCGATCAGTGGTGATGATTGACTGAGCAACTCACCATTGATTAGCTAGTGTGACTATTAGTGTGACCAGGTGTCCTATCCAGTTAGTTTCTATGGGCTCCATCTCTAATCAGATTGGATTAACCTGTTTGTCTATGGGTTGGGCCTGTAAATCCATTTTCTATTTTCTGATCGGGTTAAATCTAGTTGGCAAAATTAGGCTAAGCTTATATACAATGGCCTTAATCACTGGGCTAAACTATATAATGATATAAGGGCTGAACATATGTATATGGGCTACTGGTAGTTTGTATTTGTTTAACTAAAGTGAGTTAAAAAAAATTTTGTTGACACAAAGCAAGAGAATTAATCAGCCAATAACGCATGAAAATCAAATTGCCAATAACACAAGAAAATTGAATAGACAAAAATGCAAGAAAATTAAATTAGACCGACAGATATAGAAGAAAAACGCAGCCATCCAATTTTCCAAAATAACTCTAGAAAGCACTTAATTTTCTAGAAAATAAAACTGAAAAAAAAGTGCCCAATTGCGAGAACTGTTTGTACAAAAGCAGGTATTCCGAAAAAAAAATCATCAATTCAACATCGTGGCTTATATCTTTAATTACACAGTAAAATATAAACATGAAGGTGCACAACAATTTAGAATACCCAAAATTGAAACTCTAATTCTCTATTTATTATCCTAAATAAAATATTACATATTATATAATTTGGTATGTCTGCTCTAAAAAATTTGAACATATTTGTTTGTGTTATGATGAAACAAACTAAAAATCACTTGAAAATTCATTGACGGTCAATTTTGGGACTTTGCCTTCCTTTTCTTACGGACTCAATCCACAACCATTTTAGAATAGAAAAATTGTATTACAATGTATTGAAATAGGGAATTTAACCCTGGTTACTATCAAAAGTTGAATAAACTATATAAGCTTGTTGAGTAAGCTTTAGAATTTAACTTTAATCTAATAGCGAATGTACTAGTTCACTTCAAGTATAGGCTAGTAAAGTTTGAATATTGATCTCATGAAGACTATGCTAATTCCTAAACCTCTTAATTCAAATACTATTTGAACAATGAAATTCTAATGGCCCTTAATTATCTACTAATCTAATGACTAACATAATTACTAATTAAACTAAAAGCTAAGCAACAGAAAATCATGAGAAACTAATCAGATAAAAGACACTAGGGCTAAAGTTTCACCTAATTGCTAACTTAATGAGCAATTTTTTGGTATCTAATTCATCTTCATCGGTTAATGGTCAAATTCACTATCATATTAATAAAAGTTATTTCTTGATATTATCCTATCATTGTTACTAAGTACCTCACTTAAGAGTACCAATTAATAACAAATGATGCATAAAGTTTAAGAACTTATAACAAACCCATAATTTATATATTTTCCTATTTTTAGGTGATGCTTAGTCTACAAATCGTTGCAACCTCATAGTCGTATAACTATCTCTAGTTTTGTCATTAAACGCATGATAATTGTCAACATATAAGATTTATAACTTACTTCTCGGTTGTTATTATAAAATCCTAATAAGTTTGAATGGTCATGAAACATCTAGACAATAAAAATATGCATAACAGATAATTAAATAACGCATATAAATAGAAAACATAGAACTTCAACTAAATCAATAACTGAGCATCACAAAATAGATTAAATTTTTGACCTACTGAATAAAATTTTAGCTCATGATAAAACAAGAAGAATTCAAATAAAGTGAAAGTAATAATACCCTTCTAGAGAACAATCTTGAATTATTGTGAATCCTTGTTTGGTCTTGACCTCTTGATTAATTTTTGGATCAATCTTGTTGTAATATCCTTGTAAAATTGCTAAAATTATCTCTAAAGGTCTCTCCTTGCAGCCTTCATAACATATTTAGGTTACTTCAGAAGTTGCTTATATAGGTAGGGCTAGCCAAGTAAAGTCCTTGTCGAATTAGGAAAGCTTTTAATGTAGATTTTATAGCTATGTCATGGCACCATTTCTATGTTATGGCACAGAGTTTCTAGAATCTTATGTTACAACAACAAATTATGACAAATGAATAGCTTACTTTCTGTTCTTCAATAGTACCAATTTTCATGACGTGGCACCAAGTTTCTAAAATTTTGGTCTTCCTAAAAGTTGTATCGCTAGATTTCTAGTTTAATTTGGTTTTTGAATCACTCAATTTGGACTTGAGAAGCTTAAGTTATGCTCATTTTAAACATTAGTTGTCAAATAAAAAAGTTCACTAAGAATACCTGACTTTGTAAAAACAATTGATGGCCACAACAAACTTTAATTTTCTCCCATAATAGCTTTCTGAAAAGCTTGATATGTTCACTATGACTTTACTAAGGACTACTTTTACATTTTTGAACTCTAACATCATGAAATATCTAGAACAAGAACCAAAGATTAGACACAAAAACTGTTGATCCTGAATTATGCACTCACTTGTAAACTTTACAAAATTAACCATGAATTTTTATGCATGCAAGATACTTATCACAACCACCAACTAACTTTTTGCTAGTCCTTAGCAAAATAAGTGAATTAAAATTAAACTAAACACAACATTAAAAAGACATAAAATTTAAAATAATCTACCTTGGCCAACTAATCTAATTACACTACGTTACTCTAAACCACTTTTGTAGGTTGTCAAAATTGCATTTAGTGTATGTAATAAGCCTTTAAACCCCTACGTGGCCCTAATAGACAAGTTATAATCTCATTAGGGTTTCTAGTGATGCTACCTATGAACGTCATGCACCTAAAAACAAAAACATATCATATGTACATAATTTAACAACAATACAATAGTTAACTTGTACAAATGTCTCAAGAACTACAACAAACAATCAATACACAACTTACCAAATTCATCCTTTTCTAAAGCATTTCAAAACAATATACCACTACTTTATCAACTCTCATAATGTAGCATCCCAGATTAGAAAAACCCTTAGGGGTAGAGTTTTAGGGTTAGAAATAAAATTCAAGAATAGATTGGGAGTCTAGAAGAGTTCAGGGGTGAGTTAGTAAGTTTTCCAGAGCTGTGTGGCTTTCGTATGATTCCTTAGGGAGGTTTTAATCATGCGAAGTGTGGAAAATGAATTATATTCATTTTCCCTGGTGCACTCCCGTGCACCATGCCCTGCACGCCCGTGCAAGTGGGATTAAAGAGAGAGAGACGGGAGATTAGTTTCATTCTCACCCATTTCAGTATTTTCCTTCTCCATTTCAGCAGCTTCCAGCCCTAGACAAGAGATTCAACAGCTTTCAGCGGTTCCCAATCCAACAAGAGAGTAGAGAGAATAGCTTGAGTTGAGTTTTCCAGCTTCCAATGGCGAAAGGTAAGTGTTTCTTACTCTCTCCTTGTGTTCCCAGCTTGTTTGATGTTGTTAGAAACGTGTGTTTCCGTTTCCAGCTTGAGATGCTATGTTTGCATGTGTATATGATGATGATTTGATGATTGGATGATGATTTCCACTCAGAATGCATGCTTGTTTCAGTTATGTGTGTATTAGTGAGAGAAATCTCATATTTGCATGGTGAAATGCATGATGTTAGATGAAGGATGAAATTGATGATGAATATGTGTATATTGAAGTGCCTTGGATGCTTGAGTTCAGTTAATTTGATTTTGGTTAAGAATTGGTTGGGTTCCTGCTCGTTCCAGGTGAGCCATGTCTGTGCAGAATTGGACGCACGGTCGTGTGCACAAAATGCACACAGCCTGGGAGCAGAGGACACGACTGTGTGTCCTAAGGGACACGGTCGTGTGTTCTTCCTTTGCGTGAAATGGCTGAAAATTCCAATAGCTTGCACGGTTGACAGCAAGGCCTACGCACGGTCTCGTGTGTCTAGACCCACGCCCGTGTGCCTTTGCCCAGCACAGTCGTGTGTGCACATGCACACCCGTGTGTCTTCCTTGCACGCCTGTGCAACAGCAGCTAATTCCTAGAAAAGGCAGAAATGATTTATTAAAGGTTTGGTAATCCATCCAAGGGCTAATAATCACCAGATTATCCATAATTTAGATAAGAAATGATGCACATGCATATCATAGCATAGCATATAGCCTGAAAGAGGATCTAGGGATTCGAATTCAGTAGTTTTCAACACTGAGAACCCAATGTATGGGTTATAGTTTTGGGTGAACTCGAGGGAGTATCTGTGGGATCCAGCTTTCTCACACTAGTTAGTCTGCTTAGCATATTGTTCAGCTTTCTAGCCAGTAGCTAGAATGTTCAGCCCATTTGACCAAGATGTCGAATCCCTGTATTCATCAGTCTGATCAGCATAGTAGGTACCTTCGGGTACATATAGATTATTCAAATGCATGCATCATCAGTCAGTTCAGTTTCCAGTTTTTTTTGCATGACATGCATTAATAATGAAACACAAAAATCAAAAATCATTTAGATAAATCAGTTTCAGGGCTAGCAAGCGACTAGATGTATGAATAGGGCCGAGGCCAGGTATGTTTGTTGTATGTTTATTGCTTGCTTGGGTGAGAGAAGTAAGGAATGCTTACTGGGTGATCTTTATCACTCATCCCTTTCTTTCTTCCTTCCTTTCAGGTTTGTTGCTACTGGCGAGGAGCGAGTGGATTGAGGCTTGTGAGAGGAGACCCCACACACTTTCCAGCATGTATTTTATTTCAGTTTTGGACCTGTGTGGTCTCGTATGTATTTTGTATTTACCCAGTTGTAAAGAACAATGTACAGAACAGTTGCATATATATGAAAAGCCAGTTTGGGCTCATTGTACATTTCAGTTTCAGTTTCAGCTTTTGCATGCGAATGTAACTTAGCAGTAGGTTTTATTTTTGTAGGACTCCCGTCGTGGGAATCCGATTTCCAGTTTATTAAATAAAAGGACAGTTTTATTCAGCATCAAAGGTACTCGTGGTGGCAGGTCTTACACATAACCATTTCATTCACAAGTGATTGAAAAATAAATTTTATAAACATAATCCCTTAGACTAAGCTTTTAATCATCTTTCCTTAATCTACTTTTGACAATGCCTTCACCTTAGATTTCATGAAATTTTATTATGCTAGTACACAACATACTTATTATAATAATTTTTTTTTCTATTTTCAATGTTTTTCAATTCAAGGCTTGCATTAGTTTTCTGAGGTTGTAAACCTATCTTTTTACACTAATGCTAATACTTCTAATACCAACACTTAGTTACTTAACAAGTCACAAACCTACGGTGCTTTGCATACTCTTATCCTAAGTCGTTTTTTGATATAAAGGTCATTTATGGTAAACATGTCGACCGTTAACCTACTCGGTAATTAAGACATTGAAGTAGTTAGAATTCAAACCATACCTATTTTTCCTTATCATATTTAGCTCTCTCTCTCTCTCTCTCTCTCTCTCTCTATATATATATATATATATATATATATATAAATATCCATTCCATTTAGACATCAAAACAATTTGCATTTTCAACCATAGGTTAGACAATTATCCAATCTATCTAGGATAATTTTAGTTTGTCACTTGTACTCATGAAAACAATACACAAACAATCCTCCAGTCATGTTATCAACCATACAAACATTAAAGTTGAAAATTTCAATTTTATAATGTGTGTCTCTCTATACTTTTAAGTCAAACAAAGCTAGTTTATTACATATCAATCATTCATCATAATTAAGTATAATCATCAACATATGAGCTAACTCTCTCACACACACAAATGAAAACATAAATGAAAAACAAAAAATTTCACACAAATCACACAAAAATTTAAAAAAAATTCACTAATGCATTTATTCATTTAAATTTTAGCTCTAACTTTTTCCTCACCCCTAACATAGTATCGACATTATCTTCAATAGTGAGTGAGAAAATTTAAAAAGTTAGAACTACTTTTCTATTGCATTCTAGGTGTTCATTCATACTCATGCATCAGTCTTTAAATCAAAAGGAAATCCTCTAAAACCAATACTAAGCTTAAATAATTTCAAGCAATAGTTATAATAACATTAGTGAAAAAAACTTGCCACACTTAAACAAACATTAAATCAAAACATGATTACTCAATATCCTAATATACAACATAAATTAAAAAAGAAAAAAAATAATAAAATCAAATAAATAAATTGGGTTATCTCTTAACAAGTGCTTGGTTTAACGTTGTCAGCCTAACATTTATGGTCAGATTCACCTACGGTTTTTGCATGGGATCTAGACCTTGTTGTGCATAGTTGGACCTCCATCATATAGTTAAAGTTGTTTTACCTTTACTTAGAACATTTTCCCCATCTTATATTATATGCCAGCATTATCATAGAGGTATATCTTATCACTTTGAAAAGGCTAATAGTTTTGGATCTTTGCTTCCCCATAATTAGTCTCATGCGGATGCTACCAAGACCACTTATTTTCTGATCTCGATCTTCACTCTTTGACTTTACTTTCTGTCGGGAGGTTTTGGTTTTAATACTTTTTCTTGTGGTTTCTCTACTTAATAGCAATGCTATTCTTATTTTTTGGGCACCTCTTTTGTTTCATAGACCTTGAAGGTAACCATCTCATCTTCAACTGGTATGCTTAAATTGTCTTCTTCCACATCAATGAGGGCTATTTCAGTGGTAAGGAATGATCTTCCTAAAATTATTGGAATATTCTTATCTTCCTTGATGTATAAAACTATGAAATCCACTAAGAAGATGAATTTATCCACCTTAACTATTATATCCTCCATCCTTTTGGATGTTTAATTGATCGATCAATGAGCTGGAGCATCATAGAGGTCTATCCATCGTTCTGATCTTCAATCTCTTGTAAATAGAGAGTGGATTAAGTTTACACTTGCACATAGATTGTATAATACATTATCAAAATAACTATCTACTATAGTGAGAGAAATAGACAAAATCTCTGATTCTTTTTTGTTTTTGTGGAAGCTTCTTTTGGATTATAAAGCTACATTCTTCGTTTAGTTTCACCATTGCCTCTTCATCAAATTTTTTTCTTTGATAAGATCTTTTTCAAGAACTTGGTATACTTTGGCATTTGTTCTAGTGCTTAACATGTAACTATTTTCAATTATTCAAAAACTTGCCCCATTGTTTATCCTCTTTTGGCTTGTGCAAACACTATAGAAATGGTATGGGTGGTCCTCATGTAAATAGTGGTGTTGAATATTTAGCTTCCTCTAGCTCTTTGGCCTTTTTCCATGCACCTCTTCATATTTCTTTTCATTTTTTTCATGTCATGCTTTTCTTTATCTTTTTCTTTTTGCCTTACCTCTTCTTCTTTAGTTGTATTAGGGTCTTCTAAAATTGTCTCACTCATCAAGGTAAATGTCATCATTTGTTCTTTTGGATTAGTGATTATATTGCTTGGTAAGGTGCTTAAGGTTGTTCAACTATTTTTATGCCAACTACCCCATTTAAGTCTCTAGATTCTTAATTAAAACTTTATGATTTCTAAGTGTTGCTCTTGTTTATTCAATGAAGCTCGACTACTATTGCACTATTTTTTCTATTTGTGCCTTTAGATTTGAATTCTTATCTTGAGGTGATTGGTATATAGGTTTATTTTTTTAGTCCCCTTGTTCGTTGCATGCAAAGTTGGAGTGATTGCTTTATCCTAGGTTATATATATACTTATAGATGGATTATCTTGAAAATTCCCTCTTGATTGATTCCCTATATAATGGACTTGTTCAATGTTTGATAGAGTGAATCTATTTCCCATTTGACAATTTATGCTTATGCTTCCTAGTTGTCTTTGTAATGCATTGACTTATGTAGTGAGGGTTGTTAATACATCCATTTCATGTGCTTCCATGGCTCATCTCATGTAGTCATTGCCTCTTTTATAGTTGTTACTTGTCATGACATCTAATAACTCATACTATTAGTGTATTATTATTTATTGAACCTCCAGTAGTTGCATCTACTAAAGTTTGAGTCTTGGGCATCAGACTTGTATAAAAAGTTTATACTTGTAGCCATAAAGGTATTTCATGGTGTAGGCATTGTCTTAATAACTTCTTATGTCTCTCCCACATTTCTTGTAACATTTCTAAGTGGCCTTACATGAAGGAAGTTATCTTATTACATATTTTTGTTGACTTTGACAATGGCAAATAATTGGCAAAGAATTTTCATGCCAAGTCTTGCCACGTTATAATTGTACCAATGGGTAGATATACCAATCGGGCCTTAGCTCTATCCCTTAACAAAAATGGAAATAACCTAAGTCATAGAGCATTATTCGTAACTTTATTAAACTTAAACATGTCACAAATTTCCAAAAAGCTTTGGATGTACAAATTTGGATCTTTGGTCACTCCTCATTTAAATTGTACCAAGTTTTGAATCATTTGTATAATTGTAGGCTTAATCTTAAATGTATTGGCCTACACATTTGGCCTTTGTATGCTTGATTCAGACTTGTCGATTGAGAGGACTACGTAATCCCATATGGTTCTTGTGGCAATTGCATCTCGATTATTTCTAGCCATATTGTTGTCTTATCCTTTCTCTAGCTTCTTTTTCTCTTTTAGATTTTTATGCTAGGTGTTATCAGTCTTCAGATCAAAAGGTATCATATCTATGCTTCGATCCTTGATCATAAACTGTCCCTGCGAAGCAAAACGAATGAAAGAAGTATCCTTAAAAAGAAATAAAATATTGCACAATAACTAAAAATTATAAACTGAAAAGAAAGAAACAAGCATATAAAAACTGTAACTAAGGAAAACACATAATTACTCAAACCTAAAATGTAAATTGAAACTAATTAGCTAAACAAAATTGAATAAAAGTTAGCGTCCAAATTAGCACCAAACTACTTGGCTTAGTATTAATGCTACAATCCCCAACAACGACACCAAAAACTTATTGGGTAAGTTTTAGAACCTAACCTCAAATTACTAGCAAGTATACTAGTTTATTTCAAGTATAGTTTGGTTAAGTATGAATATTAATCTCACAAAGATTGTGATAATTCCTAAACCTCCTAATTCTATTACTATTTGAATAATGAAATTCTAATGGCCTTTAATTATCTATGAATCCAATGAATAACTTAATTACTAATTAATCTAAAAGCAAAGCAATAGAAAACCACAAGTAACTAATTAGATAGAACTTCAATTAAATCAAAAATTGAGTATCACAAAATAGATTACATTTTTGCCCTAGTGAATAAAAGTTTAGCTCATGCTAGAACAAAAAGAATAAACAAATAAATTTAAGAAAATTATATTTTTAAAATGAAAGTAATAACACCCTTCTAAAGAACAACCTTGAATTATTATGAATTCTTGCTTGATCTTGATCTTTTGATTAATTTTTGGATGAATCTTGTTGTAATCTCCTTGGAAATTTGCTAAAATTATCTCTACAAGTTGCCTTTTGTAGCCTCCAAGACTTCCTTAGGTTAATCAAGAAATTGCTTATATAGTTAGGGCTAGCCAAGTATAGTCCTTGTTGGATTAGGAAAGCTTTTAATGCACATTTTGTAGTTGTGCTATGGTACAATTTTTATGCTATGGCATAAACTTTCTAGAATCCTATGTTGTGGCACCAAATTATGCCTTGACATCCATGCCTCAACACTCATAGTTTACTTCTTGCTCTATTGCAACACCAATTTTCATGCTATTACACTAAGTTTCTGGAATTTTGGTCTTCATAAAAGTTATAACCCTAGATGTCTAGTTTAATTTGACCTTTGAATCACCTAATTTGGACCTCAAAAGTTTAAGTTGTGCTCATTTTAGTCCTCAGTGGTCGGACAAAAAAGCTCACCAAGAATACTAGAATTTGTAGCAACGATTGATAGCCTAAACAAACTCTGATTTTTCCCCATTATAGCTTTTTGAAAAGCTTGAGATGATTACTACAACTTTACTGAGGACTGTTTTTACATTCTTAGACTCTAACATTATGAAATATCTGGAAAAAGAACCAAAGGTCAAAGACATTAATTGTTGTAATTTTCTTCACTCATTCGTTGTGGTTCTACCTCAAATCTTAACTTGAATCATCAGTCGGTCATCCATAAGTATCTTTGGCTTGCTTTCCATTGAATCCATATCAAATTCATTATTTCTTGTAAAACCAAACACAAAAATCTATGATCCTAAATTATGCACAAATTGAGGTTAAAATGGTCATTTCTCTCCCAAAAGCTCCACAAATTAACCACAAATTTTTATGCTTGCAAGATATTTATCAAAGTCATACTAATTATCCACCAAAATCAATTGTAGCATGGAGTGTATTGTGTTATACAAAATTTGATCATATTAAATCCATCCAAAATATTTATTTAACTAAAATCCAACTTTTGTTTTATAAAATAAACACAATTACTATTAGCCCACATGAAGATTAATCTTACATCCACATGATCTACAAATATCACAAAGGAATATTTACGATCCTTTGTTCCAAACAGTTTAATTGATGTTAGTGTTATAAATTGACTTTTTTTTTTTTTTTTTTTAATTTAACAACATAAAGCATTTCTAGAATTTACATTAACCCCTAAAATGCAATGCAATTTTTGTCCCTCTTAAACAATCAATTTCGACAAAACATACTATTGTTTTCACTTTCAAGACAGGAGATTAATTCTGGAATTAATTATAGATTAATAATTTAATCACTTTAATAATGAGCCTAAAGATCAAGATTTAACATATCTAACTCTTTGAATTGGAGGGAAATATCACACGAGAGTGGTTTATTAAAGAGTAAAAGTGTGCATTCATCTTAGCCCACTTCATACAAGTGAGGCCCAACATTACTTTTTCTACAAAATCCTGTGTGGTTTGTTCTCGACTTTCCCAAAAAATTAAAATAATTAAGTGATTTTTTTTTTTTTTTGGTAAGATGGAAAGTGATTTTTAATCTCATTTAATCGATTTTCACCCCATAACTATGTATACATCCATAATTAAAAGAAAAATCTCTTATAACTAAGTATAATCTTTGGAGCTTAATTAGGTTTATTTTCTCTAATTTTAAGCTTCATTACTTTAATTATCATTATTATTTGTTTTACATCCTTCTTTCCCAAAATAAACTTAGGTTTTTTCATTACATATTTTTTCCACTATTATCTAATTTCAACCTATTTTCTCTTCTTCAAATTCATTTCCAGACTCACCCCATTATGTTTTCCACAGTTTTAGTTTACATTTTTATAATTTTTAAAATATAAACAACAGGTTTTAACGACTGTGAAAATTGAGGATTAGGTTATTAAAATTAGGGTTACGGTTTATTGGAGATTCAATTTTAAAATTAAAACAAATATATTAAATAATCTAGAGTGTATTTATCAAAACAAAAATTAAATTTAAAATTGGGGGGTGAATATGTATCCTTATTGTATTCCATCCTCCATCTTTAAAAAACTAGTCATAAAAGATAATATAAAAAACAAATTTTAATTAAAAAAAAGAAAAATAAAAGATTCCAAAAAAAAAAAAGAATTTTAAATAGTGAGATATAATAGAAGAATAAATGTTCGTTTTTGTAATTATAAATTTAAATATATGTAAAAATTTATTATCGGAGCTAAAATATCATTTTGGCAGGACTTAAATAATATCGTTTTTTTTTTTTTCATTCCTGGGAAGAAAGTTCAAAATAGAGAAAAGTTTTTAAAGGTTTCGACTTATTTGTTAATGGGGTTGGTTGCAGCTTCAGCTAATTATGAGAGGGCAATGAAAAATGATATAACATTCATATTACTCTTATTAACAAATAACCAATTATTAGTTTTTAAACCATTTTATGAATAATTAGAAACTTAAGTTTAATTTGTCAATATTCTAACCTTTCAAGAAAATTATATGTACATAAAGTTACCTCCACCAAACTAATTTTACATTGGCTAGTGATCTTAAAAAAAAAACAAAAAAGTTAGAATTCATAGAAATATCAATCAAGTTAATGTATTTATTATAATTACAATCATTTTTGTTAGTCTATTATAACCTAAAAAACTTCCTATGGTTGTCATTAAGGGTAAAAATCCCACAAACGAGAAGTTTATATAATTATTAATGATAAAAATTTCATCAACGAGAAGTTAAAAGAATTATTGGTAATGAAAATTCCACTAAAGGAAAATTAACAAAATTAAAAATAATAAATTTCACAGAATAATAACGTCATTTATAAAATAAGTGAACATAATAACTGTTTATATATATATATATATATATATGTCTATTATATAATAAATCTTTATATATAATAAAGTTGGTTGATCACATTATCCTAAAAAGTTAAATAATAATTATTATCTTATAAAGATAAGGATAAAAATAAAAAGTCATCTCATAAAAATAGAGATAAAAATTATATGTTGAGAAAATTATGTAAGTTAATATTTGTTATTTTCCTTATTTTGAGTTGAAAGCCTTTTATCCATATTTTAGATCAATAAGCATATGGGATTTATGACTTATAAAATTAGTCTCTTTTTATGTATATATTTCTATGGAATGGAGATTGCCTCTCAACATTTGTTATATTGTAGATGCGGTATCGTAAAGTTGTTTCAATTGAACTAAAAAGCTGGAGATGGAGAAAATTCAGTGGCCCGACATGAGGCATCTTTCATCAGTCTCTATTTACTTATCCTTTAAGCAAAATAATATTCCTCTGGCGAAAGGGAAAGGATTTTTGTAATCATTAAATGTTCATTTGTTGCACAGTTATAAAAATGTGCATAAAACTCAACAAATTGACACGCAATTAGTGGACAATTGGCACAAGTCTCTGTCCGGAGAAATTTCTTTCTGATTTCTCGCATTAAGTTGAACAAGCTGTGCATTAATTACATCAATCAATCATATGAGAAATTGTCAAAAGGTTTGAATTCTAAAATGGCATAAACAATTTGTACGATCTTCAAGAATCTCAGTTTTTGAAACTATTTGTGAATGCAAGTCTTCTTTAAAGGCCTTTTAAATTCCCGTCCATCAGCTTTTGCAGCCTTTTTAGACTGGTTACATGTTCTTGCTTTCAATCATTTTCAGTATTATGTTCAGTTTCTCTCTAAATTTTAGGGGGGTTTTATGCTATGATACTAGTTCATGAGTCCAGTTCTGAAGTCACAGAGAATAGAACATAAGAACTTAATCTCCTGTCAAACGAAAACATGAGAAGAAACATACAACTTTTCTGTTTGAAACTTTTTAACTCTCTCTAAATGCTTTGTGGATTTTTTGTTAAAAGGGAGTGGTGCATTGCCTACATCTGGACCTGTCTCATCGATATTAGGTAGATGATTCCCAAGCAAGAGAATACAAGGAAACAATCTAACCACTTATCAGAAGAAATTATGAAAAAAGGCATAGAACTTGGTCCTTCCACTTCCATATTGCAAAGCTTCACTTCCATGTCACAGGTCTTAAGTTTCCCCTTCCAAAGATCCCAACTCGATAACAATACTAGCAGTAACATTAGGAAATTCAGAGTTATCACTATCAAGTTTTGATATTTCATCAGGCAAACTTTTCAAGTTCCAAAATCAAAATCATCTGTGATTTCCTACCCGATTCAAGACTAGACATGACTAAATCATCTGATACCAATCTTATTACCGCCGTTAGAAAAGACACATAATATGAAATCTCAAATATCAAAATATCTGCTTATAACCTAAACATGTTAACCGGAAATGAAATTTGGGAGAGAAATTCTGTGATCTATCAAGAGATGTATATGTCTGCACTTCTTCTCCTTCACTTGTTTCCTCTACCCATCCACACTTGCCTCTGCAGTTGGGGAGGATTCATAAATCCATACGGACTGGAGAAACACAAGTCTCTGTTAGGGATCAGCAGGATCATGAATTTTTGGTATAAAGTTTCGAAAATTTCAGTTAATGGGCCACAATAACAAAGACGACGAATTAATTGCATACTGTAACTGTTAATCAACCCAGTTAGATTAGTTACCTCAGCAAATGCAGAGGTCTCCAACTATTTGGTGAAGCTCTAATGGAGACTATAACTGCTGCATAACAACCATCGACTATGTTGGAGTCCATAACTAATATACTACAAATTAACAACAGAAAAACTAAGAACCGAGATAACAAGATAAAACTTTATGCAATTTATTTCCAATGTACCGAATACTACAAAATCATAGTAACACATATATATTAACCTCAGGAGAATTTAGTCAAGACTCATAAGGTATTCAGTTAATCTCAAACCTGAGCCATTGCTTCCCTTGCTCCTCTTCTCTACTCCTTTAAGGGCAACCCATCAGTCGATAGGTTATGGTAGGTTCATCTCCAGCTAACAAAGAGCTGGAATTTTCATTACCAGTAAGAAGAATTCCCGGAATAGATGGGCGGAGCTGATGCTAGAGATCAATGTCCAGGCAATAGATTTGTGGCTTTCCGATCGTAAAGAAAATGTCAGTTTCAATTTCTTTTCAATTGATGAATCAATTAGTCGCTAAATCTCGGTCTCAGCTGCACAATCTAACCGTGCAGGCCACAGCTTGTGCCCAGTATTTGAGCCTTGCTTTCACATCTTCCGGATGGTCGCCTGCAAACAAGTAAATAGGCAAGACATGTAAATCACAACTACAGAAATGTCAATCAATCAAATAAAATTCAAACCAATCTAGTAAACAAAACATAATGCTTTAGTCCAGTTTTCGATCCATCACAAAATCTACCAAAAGATCGATTCTTAACAACATTCTACAAGAACCCATAGCAGTATTTACTCAACGCAACTCCAAAAACAGAACTTCTCACAAATCCAAAAACACTCACCAGGACTAGAGATCTTCCAATTTGCAATCGGGCTGGCAACCGACTCAGCCAGCGGAATCCTTTCCGGCGACTTATGGTGCTCATCCAAGAACTTCTGACTCATCGAGTAACACAACTCAAGAGCAGGCAAAGTGTTACAAAGCTCGGGAATTTCTTCATAACTGAATCCAAAACCAAGATCACAGCACCCTTTTAACTCATCAAGGTCTTCATCAGTCAAACTCTTAGTTCTCTTCAAGTCATCTTCCGAATCCGTTTCCACATACCCCTCAAGCAAGACTTGGTTCTTCTTCTTCTTGCTAGGCGGCAGGCTCTTGCTGCTGCCCGATTTAGAGAGGTGTGAATGCTTTTTATCGAAGCCATTGCAAGGGGCTGTAAAGGTTAGGGTTGTCGATTCGTGGTGGTTTTGGAAAGAGTTTTTGTTAGATGAAATCCAACATTCAGGATCAGAAGAATAGCCTCCCATTTTTTCTTCAACTCGTGATCCCAGTTTCCCTTTGGTGCTTGGGCGAGAGGACGTGAAAGTGCTTATATAGCTGTATATATATATATTTTTAATTAAGATAATTATTTCGCGTTTTTATTTTATAATTTATGTTAAGTTTTTTTGATGATGATGACAGCATGATGATGTATATGTATCATACATACATGGAAGCACAGATGTAGGATGACGATGATTCATGCATCGTGTATTATTATTATCATGATTTTCTTTTATTCTTTTAATATATATAAGAAAAATATACGTGGGCCTGCTGAGGTGGACAGGGACAGCTGTGTATGGTGGTGTGGTGGAGTTTGTTTGGAAGTATATGGTGGTGGGGTCTACCATGTGAAAGGTTCGATTTTGGTGTTGATTTTGTCAGTACATGAATGAGATATGAACACGTCATCATCATCATCCTCACAGCACAATACTACTTGTGTGATCACCAAGCAATGCTAGTCCTGTGCACTTTTATTGTTGCTTTTTCCCTGACCCAATTCTTTTTACTTAAATACTCTGACTGTGCTTAAAAGGACAGAATTATCGTTAGAAAATGCATTTTACAGACACTGTGAGTGGGCTTGCATGAAAATTGAAAAATAAATAAAAAATTAAGGGGAAAGAATGGATCGGTTACAAAGGGAACGTTTCATTTTTGTTGGTTGGTTCGGCTATTCCTCCTTTTTCATGGATAATTCGGTTTAGCCTGTTCACAGACGTCTCGTTTGTGCCTTTATGATATGCTTACTGATTTGGCCTATTCATATTTGGCTGGTTTCAACTTTTTAACTGTGGGCTAATGGTTCAGCACATCTTTTCTTTTATCAAGCTAATAAAAATATATATTCACTTATAATAATAAGCAAATGTTTAAAATTTTTTATGTGGGTGTACATTTATTTTATATATTTTTTAATTTGGTTAAAAATAAAATAGAATAAATGTACAATCTAGAATCAGATTATTGGCCATTTAATTTGGGTGATAAATGTGAATTATTAGGGTCTATTGGACCTCCAATAGGAAGACACATTAAACTTATTATTAAATGGTGTTATTTGAAGTGTGATGAGAATTCTTGGATATGATTATGTTATGTCCAATAAACTAATTTTAAATTTTATATTTACTTGGTTTTGTTATTAACTAAATTATAAATAAATAAAAAAAACTATAATAGATGTATAATCACGTACAAAAATTATAATATGCTCTCACTTAGGCAACATTGATTATGATTTTTGTATCAATTAAAACATAAATCGGGCAAATGTAAAGCCCTCACTAGCAACCTCCCCTAGTGTGCTCCCTGTCGACAACGACAAGAAAATCAGTCGAAATTAAGTGAAACCTATGATAGTTTGAATCCCAATTTTGATCAATTTTCGTTGATTTTGGGTTTAATTTGTGCATGAAATCTTATGCAGCATTCCAACAATGTATAAACACAAATTTCGATTTAAGTTTTTTTAGAATTTGAAACAAACTAGGCGAATTCGAAAGAACCTAAATTGAAAATTGAAGCAAAATTAACCAAATTTTAAGTGCAATCACAATATTTTATAGCCCTAAATGTGAGGCTTTGATATCAAATGTAACCATACAAACTTATTCCCAACACAACCATGGAATTATTAGTCATATGAATTCCACTGTAATTTTAAATAATCACGCACCAGATTATAAGATAATGTATATTCAAGGATTGAGGCCTTGTACGGTGATTTGATGTAATGAAATAAGAGACTGAAGGTCAATCTATAGCGAAGATCTTCCATCCTAGCGAGCGCCAAAAAAAAAAAAAAAAAGAATCAGATGAACTTTTGGAATGCTAAAACATCGTGTTATATTTGTGGGAAGGGACCTAACCATTTTAATTTTATGTGCACGATCCCAACAATACATAAATTCCAAAGAACCTAAATTGAAAATTGAAGCAACATTAAGCCAATTTTAATTACAATCACAATAATTTATAGCCTAAATGTGAGACTTTAGTACCAAACCTAAGTATAAAATCTTATTTCCAACACAATCATGGAAGTATAAGCCATATGAATTCCATTATCATTTTAAATAATCACGCACCAGAGTATAAATTATGTATATTCAAGAATTGGGTTTTGAACGAATTTGATTGAACCGTATAGGTTGACTTGATGCAATGATATAAGAGATTGAATGTCAATATGTAGCGGAGGTCTTCCTTCCCAACAAGCACAAAAAAATACAATAGATTTGTGGAATGGTAAAATATCACGTTGTGGAAGAGGGAGCTAGCCATTTTAATATTAAGTCAAATGGACACTCCAATCAAAGGTCCAATAGACAACAATAATCTATACTTATCGTCCAAATCAAATGGCCTAATATGAAGTGTAATAGGCTCTAAATATGATCACATAATGCCTTATAAACTGATTCTGGACTTTACATTCACCTTGTTTTGTTTTAGTTAATGCAAAAAATCATAATCAATGTATGTTCATAGAAGAAATTCCAATGTTTTTCGCTTTAGGCAACGTTGATTATTAATTTTAAGAAAAGAAATTTTTGTTTTCAAATGGGTAAACGACATTTTAATCTTTAAAGTTTTAACATCTCAGGATTATAATTGTCCTTTTAAGCTTAAAACTTAGGGTTAGAAGTGAAATTTTAAGAGAAAAATAGAATTGAGAAAGTTCAAAGGTTAAATAGTTAGTTTTAAGAGTTAGTGTGGTATGTACATGATTCTCATTTTTAGGTTTTTCATGCGAAGCACGGGAAAGCAGGAATTCTAATTTTCATACCATGCACTACCGTGTGTCCCTAGGAAGCACAGACAACACGACCGTGCATGCTTGTTCCTTTAGTCGCCTTACTTAAGTCATGTTTATCTATTTTCTCTTAGCATTTTCATCTAAATTTATTTCTAATTTTTAGAGAATCCTAACCTTAGGAGAGAAGAAAGGCAACCAGAGCTTCCTAATCTAGTCAGAGAGTAAGATTTTGATAAAGAAAGAGACTTGATCAGTCATGGCAAGAAGTGAGTGCTTTCTTACCTCTTTCCCCTGTTTTCTTGTATGTGGTTGATGTTTGTTTGAGTTTTATGATGATTCCAACATGGTTATGGTTTTTATGACATGCTTGAGTGAAAAAATGATGATATAAAAGTGATGATGATGAAGAATTTTTCCACTTAGAAATATGTTATGAATTTATGTATGTTTATATAAACATATTTGATTTTAAGGAAGCTGGGATGATTGGTGATGGAAATTGATATTATTGATGTGAAAATTTTGTATATAAGAGGTGTATTGAGTGTGAAATATGGTTGATGATGACTGATTTGCATTTTGAATGAAATTTGGATGAAATTAAGCTCGTTCAACTGTGTTAATGATTAAGCAAAGCAAGACACAAGACCATGCACCCATAGGATGCATGCCCGTGCAGTCATGTTTTGTTAGGTTATGGTCGTGTTCATAGACTCGTGCATAACCAGACTTAAGTAAGGTCACGACTATGCATGTCTAGGTCACAACCGTGCGTCAAGTGAGAATAAGAAATATGACAACAATCACAAAAGCTAGCAATACTAAGTTGCACGACTAGCACACGACCTATGCACCTTGATGTATGCTCGTGCATTTAGACACGCACACCTGTGCGTCAGGCAGAAATTAGGATTTAAGCTTAGAACTAAGCATAAAATGTAGGAAACTCAATATAACAATGGTAAAACATTAAAATAAAATAAAATAAGAGAACATGATGTATCATATGTATATCATGACGTAGCATACCATACCAATGTTTTTAAAAACAGATATAAGGATCCAAATACATGTTTTAAAACTAGAAAATATAATGATCTAGAAATCTTTTAAGGGTGAATATGAAGGGACACCTGTGAGTTGCATGTCTGCTAAAGAGGGGGCCAACATCAGTATACGCAGGTGTGCATTTGATTATTAGTTACCAGTTCTCAGTTTATTTTCTAGTTTTTTAGATTTTAGCTTATTAACTGAGGGTCAAGAGGTTTAAAACTTACATGGTCAGGGTGTATTCATCAGTCTTATCAACACTATAAATTTTTATTTGTATTATTTTTAAATATATTTCCAATTTAGGATCATTGAATCCACACAGATACTTTCAACCAAACATACAATATTTTGAGAAAGTCAAGTCTAAGGGCAAAGAGCATATTTTCAACATGATACATATCATGACATTCATTTCATAGTATGAAACAGAAATACCGACCACCTACAAGTACTTTATCAGACACAAACTGATATGTAAATTTAAAACTAAAGATTAGGTAAATACATACTTGCCACAGAAGAGATCCATTGCTTGCGATAAAAATAATAAGGAAACTGTAGACACCTTATTTTGGACCTAACATGGTCATCCCCAATGATGATAACCTACAATGGTTTCCATGTGGGACTTTGAATCGATACCTAAGGCCTGTGGACTGAGAACGGATAGTAGACTCGTTATGAGTAACTAATCAGAATAATTAGGACATTTAGAATACCCAATTATTTTAGAAATACCCATTAGAATTAGATTTGACCAATTTTAGGCCCACTTAGTGCATGGTTACATAAGCCCATAAAACATTTTTGGGTTTTAGTTTAATTAGGATATTAATTTAATTAATTAATTAGGATATTTTAATTAATTAGGATGGATAATTATTTAATTAAATTTAAAATAATTAAGATAATTAGATAGGATAATTAATAGTTGAGATAATAAGATTAAGATTAGGATAATTAAAGGATTAATTAGGATAATTAAGATATTAAAAAGATAATAAGATAATTAGAATAATAGGATAATTAGAAAAATAAATAGAATTATCTAGGATAACTTATTAGATAATTATGATTTAAATTGAGATAAATCTAATCCCTAGGGAGTCTATATAAAGGGAAGAGCATTCACAAAAAAAGAAAAAGGAAAAAAAAAAAGGAAAAAGAAAAAGAAAAGGAAAAAAGAGAGAGAAAAGAGAGGATTGCTTAAGAGAGACCTTGATGAAATTTTCCAAAAAAAAAAAAAAATTCTGAAATCCTAAAATTTTCCTAAAATAAATATTTTGAGGGAGTTGAGATAACCGAGTCTACGAGATCCATTCCAAGAACACATCGCCGAAGCACATCAAAGAAGAGTACCATAGGAGCCGAATATCCAAGGTACGTATCCTGAGGGGCTTTAAATAAAGAATAACATATTTATTTCTTTTATATATATATATATTTTGTTATTTCTAATATGTATGTGTGGTGTGTTCATATGTGTATATATATTGCGTGTGCCATATATTATAACATATATAGTATATATTTTCTATATATTATATTATTTTATATTTTTATGTGCTACAGTATGTGTGTATATATGTATATATAAAATAAACATTTTTATTATTATTATTATTATTTTTTTTACGTTCTCTTTATTTTTATATATTTATTTTATTCTATTTTATTTTTTATTTTTTATTTTTTGCACACAAATGTATATATTATCATATTTTGTATATATTTGATAATATGATTAAATTGTATGTATTGTATGTATGTTGTACTATGTGTATAAAAATACAATATATCGTATGAAAACCTTCTGTAAAAGCAAATTTTGTATTTTGGGTGCGTCTGTGCATATTCTATATATAATTTTTCTGCATGTCAATTGAATGAATGGGGCTGGTCGCTTGGACGACGAACGGCGCGAGGTTTAATCCTTGGCACCTGGGTTCGAGTTACGGCTGGGGGTATTTGCTTATTTTTACCGACTGTGTGTGAATATATTATTGGGCTTCCTGGTTGGGCTGCATGCTGTTAATCCTCACTGGGCGGGCTGGTTGGGCTGTACTTTATTTATTTTTGCAGACTGTTTTTTTTATTTTTTATTAGTTCTCTTTATTTTTTTTTATTATTATTATTTTTTTGTAATTACAATTTGCTCCTAACAAATTGTTTTGCAGGATTTACTTATTTAATTTTTTTTTTTTTTAGGCTTGTTTAGGATTAGATCAAATGTATAGGGGTGTATGTTCAAAAAGATGTAATTTTCATTTTCCTTTATTTTTATTTTTATTGTTTTGTTTTATAGTTGTATATTTGTGAATGATTTCTTTTTGTATGTACTACATCGTGTGATAATTAAAATGGAACTTAATTAAACTTGGTAATGCGCCTAACGAACACACCATAATAGTGGAGGCCGGCTTTCACGCCGGGCGGCATGGGTGCCTAACACCTTCCCATCGCCGTACCTGACTCTCCGAACCCGACCCATTGGGTAGGTGAGGAGTGGTTGGGTCCTTTACAAGGGATTCATAAATCGCCCATCCTCACCTATGTGTATTTTCCTGGGGTTACTCCCGGGTGGCGACTCCATAGACTCCGTAGCGGGCCACAAACCTGTTATGCGCTCCTCTTGACCACGTTTAGGGTGGTTAAACAAGAGTGGTAAGTTTGTCCTGGCATGGCGCGGCAAAAACCGGCGCCACAGCTCTGGCGACTCCACTGGGGAAAATGCGAAGAGTTGATTCCGATGTGGTAAGTTTGTAAAGCGCTTCTAAGTTTAATCAAGTTCCTTGCATTGCACAACACTCACACCCACTGTGCACTCCTTGTCCCTATCAACCCCGATGGCAATCCAGACTTCGCCCGAAAGTCCACTCGACCCAGGGGTAATCTGTCTTGTACATCAGCCTTAGGCATCGTACCTTTGTGTATATGAAAAGAACCTTTGGTTCTCGCCTGAGGTAGCCTTTGACCTTTACCCGAGTCAAGCCCATGTAGTGGCCCATAGATGTCAATCCTTAGGACCCATTTTTGTGTGTGATTGATCGAGTCGAATCCTTATACATAAGGTCTCAAGTTTTTGTTGCTCATTCTGAAATATACCTTGATCCATGACATCAAGATATCACCGATTGTTTCTTTAAGTGGCCCTCCACTAAGAGAAAACTTTTCGAAACATCGTTTTATAGAAATCTTTGTGACATGACTCGACATACTCCTAAATGGGTACATAAAACTCGAAACTTCATACGTAAGAATTTATTAGGTCTAGGACCATTGGGTTTTCTGGTGACTCAATGGATACTAACCACTTAGGGTAGAATTGACTTTTCTAACTTTTCATTGACTGAAGTAATAAGGGGGCGAGGGGAGTGATAAGGGAGCGAAACCTAGATTTAAAAGCACTTCCTTTTTCGAGTCGCCTCCAAAGGGCATTTTTACCTTTTGTCAGTCTGAGTAGATATCTTCGAGTTAAATCATTCTCGTAGGGCTAAAGTTGTCAAGTGTCACACCATGTGCGTAGTTTCGACCCAAGTCATCTTATAGGGGTAAAATTGCCAAATGTCGTCCTAAATATGTAATTCCAATCTGAATCATTCTTGTAAGGTTAAAATCATTAGGTGTCATCTACATTGGCTAATTTTGATCTGGATTACCTCATAGGGGCATTTTTGTCTGTTGTCTTTCGAAATAAGTAATTTTGATTTGAGTCTCTCACAAGGTAAAATCATTTAGGAGTAATAGATTTACCCCTCTTTTGTCTCGTCTCACATGTCGCATAACTTTAGGTTTAGGTCGTCCCATCATTGAATTTGAAATCTCATCTTTAGGGCTAAATGTGTTGTCATTAAGACTCTTTTAAGTCTTCACTCTACATAAATGTTAGGTCCACAATTCTTTTGTCTATCTACTTATCTTTTGCCACCATTTTTGAGTCAAAAAAAAAATCACAAAAAAAAAAAAAGTCGTTGCTTAAAATAAATATATCCATTTAATCTTGTATACATGTTATGAACACATCATCCATATCATGCACTAACATATCACTTTGTTAATCCTTGCATACATATCATGCATAAACACATCATGCATATCATGCACTAACATGTAATTTTGCAGCTATTTCAGTGGGAGAAGATGAATATGACCGAGGGAAACATGATGGAGGAAATGATAGAGAAACTTGAGAATATGATAGAGGAAAGACTTGCTACAAGAATGGATGACTTGATGAATAAAATGACCCAAATGATGACAAAAATGGAAGGAAAACAGAAAACAAGAGAAACTAGCGAGGTGAGGGGCTTAGCTCAAGAGCAACAAAATGATTCAAGGGATGACTTCTTTGATTTGGAAGATTATTTGAAAACCCGAGAAAAGAGAGAAAGAGGCTCAAAGAAGACGACAGAGGTACCCATGTCCACCTCGAGGGACAGAGTAATAACTGAAAAGTTGGAACAATTAGAGAAGGCCATAATGAAGCAAGGAGCATCATTCTCATCAAACTGGGATGACTTAGACATACCTGAAGAAAGGAGGTTACCACCAAAGTTTAAAGTGCCTGATTTATCCAAATTTAGTGGGATTAGTGATCCAAAAACACACTTAAGGCATTATGTCACTGTGATGGGAACAACTGGGTTATCGAAAGAACAAATGGTGGAATTGTTTCATTTGTCATTAGAAGGGGTTGCTAGTCTTTGGTATTACAGTCTCAGTAAAGTTGATCAAATAAGTTGGCATGGATTAGTTGAAAAATTCCTACGACAATATTCCTACAACATTGCTTTGGACGTGACAATCAGGGACTTAGAAACGACCAAACAAAGGCACAATAAGTCATTCATTGAATTTATAGCTAGATGGAGAGAGAAAGCCTCTAAGATGACAAGCAGACCTCTTGAGAAGGATCAAGTAAAAATGATAATGAGAAACCTTCTCCCTGCTTTTTATGAAAAGATTTGTTTCTTTCCATTGACCACATTTGAGCAATTATATGATGCTGGGATACAAATTGAAGATGCCTTGGCTGTACAAGAGGGTGAAAGATTCCTATGAAACTTGAAGGGCATTATCTTTTGAACTTGTCTTTTCTTTTGCATGTATTACGTCTTATGAATGTAAATATTGACAAAATTTGACAATGAAATGTGACTTGAATTTTTCAAAAAAAGGAGGTAAACTAGTCTTGGTAGACTTTTAAATACCAAACGTGAGATTTTGAGCCCATGGTCATACACACACAAATGACCTGTGATTTCTTTGTTGAGTGTGTTCACTCTGATAGGTGTCTCTAGAACTTGCTTCAAATACTGATCAAGATCACAATCGATCACATGCATTCATAGAAATAATGATGGTATTAGAAGATAAACCATTTTGACCAAAAAGCCAACCATGATACAAGTTGACTTTAGAGAACCCTATTAAGATTGAAACACTTCCTTAGCAAATCCTATACCTCAACTCCTTTTATCCTTACCCAATCGTGGGGGCTGGTAGAGCATTTAAGACTATGTTAGCAAGGTGAAAAGTAGTGATACTTGTACTCATTCGTATGAAATATGAAAAAAAGAAAAGTCAAAAGAAGAAAAAAATGAAATGAGAGAAAAATCAAAGCTCAAGTATTCAAAAAGCTAAAAAAAAGAATGAACATGAATGGAGGTTCAAACCTTGAAGATCAAGTTTTAGATGGCTCTATCAGTCCCTTCAGTTTATGCTACCATTATCCAAGAAAATCCTACTCTCACTCTAACCTCACGGCAACCTCTACAAAACTATCAAATTTGTGTCTGCATATGACTTAAGTGATGGAGATCAGATGAACAAGCAAGCCTATGGTAGGCACCATTCATGAGCTGAACTTAAGAGTAAGATTTTCACCTTTTCAAACACTTGAGTGAACTGAATGACGTGTGAGCATCTACCAAGCTAGATAACTTCTTTTTTGGACAAAAATCTTTTGTCATATGAACTTATGGGTTGAAGCTGAAGATGTCAAATCCCATCAGGATAAAAGGAAAGAAACAAAGACAAAAAAAAGAAAAAAGAAGAATTGAAAAAATCAGGGCATGTTCCCTTGGTCTTCTACCTTCATACTGATATGGCTGTGACTGTAAACATTGCATACAAATTAGCACAGTCAGTATAAACATGTCATCATGCATCGCATAAAATACTCAAAATAACTTGATGTTTCAGTTCGCCTTTATGGTAATTTTGTGATTCGTCTTGCAAGCACATCTATATCCTTCTATAAGAGCATTTGATTTTGTCGAGCTTACCCAACCAGAGGTATATCCAGTTTTGGTGAACAAATCTAATCTTGTCGAGCTTACCCAATCAAGGGCAAATCCAATTTTTGTAGAACTTACCCAACGAGAGGCATATCCAATTTTGTCAAGCTTACCCAATCAAGGGCAAATCCAATTTTTGTAGAGCTTACTCAACCAAGGGAAAATCTAATCTTGTTGAACTTACCCGAGCAGGGGCATATCCAATTTTGTCGAATTTACCCAACCAGGGGCATTCCACCAATCAGTTGAGAATAGAAATTGACCGTTGTGAAGTTTCTTTAGCTTCGTCATATTTTAAATCATCCAATTGTTGGAGACACCTAAAAGGGGCTAATCCACCTTAGGTTTGTCTAAAAGAGACATCCTAGTTCGGTAAATTTGCCTAAAAGAGGCAATTTACCTTTTGAGTTCTGTCTAAAAGGGACAGTTCTTTTCTTCGGAGACGCCTAAAAAAGGCTAATCCATCTTAGGTTTGTCTAAAAAGGGACATCCTAGTTCGGTAAATTTGCCTAAAAGGGGCAATTTACCTTTTGAGTTCTGTCTAAAAGGGGCAGTTCTTTTCATCGGAGACGTCTAAAAGGGGCTAATCCATCATAGGTTCGTCTAAAAGGGACATTCTATTTTTGTAAATTTGTCTAAAAGGGACAATTTACTTTCAAGTTCTGTCTAAAAGGGGCAATTCTTTTCTTCGTAGACGCCTAGAAAAGGCTAATCCATCATAAGTTCGTCTAAAAGGGGCATCCTATTTTTGTAAATTTGTCTAAAAGGGACAATTTACTTTCGAGTTCTGTCTAAAAGGGGCAGTTCTTTTCATCGGAGACGCCTAAAAGGGGCTAATCCATCATAGGTTCGTCTAAAAGGGACATCCTATTTTTGTAAATTTGTCTAAAAGGGACAATTTACTTTTGAGTTATGTCTAAAAGGGGCAGTTCTTTTCATCGGAGATGCCTAAAAGAGGCTAATCCATCTTAGGTTCGTCTAAAAGGGACATCCTATTTTTGTAAATTTGTCTAAAAGAGACAGTTTACTTTTGAGTTCTGTCTAAAAGGGGCAGTTCTTTTCATCGAAGACGCCTAAAAAAGGCTAATCCATCATAGGTTCGTCTAAAAGGGACATCCTATTTTTGTAAATTTGTCTAAAAGGGACAATTTACTTTTGAGTTCTGTCTAAAAGGGGCAGTTCTTTTCATCGGAGACGCCTAAAAGAGGCTAATCCATCTTAAGTTCGTCTAAAAGGGACATCATATTTTTTTAAATTTGTCTAAAAGGGACAGTTTACTTTTGAGTTCTGTCTAAAAGGGGCAGTTCTTTTCGTCGGAGACGCCTAAAAGAGGCTAATCCATCTTAGGTTCGTCTAAAAGGGACATCTTATTTTTGTAAATTTGTCTAAAAGGGACAGTTTACTTTTGAGTTCTGTCTAAAAGGGGCAGTTCTTTTCGTCGGAGACGCCTAAAAGCGTTTAATCCATCTTAGGTTCGTCTAAAAGGGACATCCTATTTTTGTAAATTTGTCTAAAAGAGACAGTTTACTTTTGAGTTCTGTCTAGAAGGGACAGTTTTTTTCGTCGGAGACGCCTAGAAGGGGCTAATCCATCTTAGGTTCGTCTAAAAGGGACATCCTATTTCTGTAAATTTGCCTAGAAGGGGTAATGTACTTTTCGAATTCTGTTTAGAAGGAGCAGTTCTTTGGTTGGAGACACCTAAAAGGGGCTAGTCCATCTTATGTTCGTCTAGAAGAGACATCCTATTTTTGTAAAGAAGGGGTAATTTACTTTTCTGTCTAGAATGGGCAATTCTTTTTGTCAAAGGCGCCTAGAAAGCGCTAATCCATATTAGGTTTATCTAGAAGAGGCATCCTAGTTCGGTGAATTTGTCTATAAGGGGCAATTTACTTTTTCGAGTTTTGTCTAGAAGGGACAGTTCACTTTGTCGGAGATGTCTAGAAGAGGCTAATCCGTTTTGATAGCTTTAATATAGGCATAGGGCACTAGAAGGGTTTTCCTTTGCCGTGTTGTTTTTGTCTCTGTTGGTCCAAAACTAGATGTCTTTTTCAGTACTTTGTTGCATTTTACATGTGTTTTCATTGCATTCATAACACACACAAAATTCACAAAGTAAGGGGCATCTGTAGACACCTTATTTTGGACCTAACATGGTCATCCCCAATGATGATAACCTACAATGGTTTCCATGTGGGACTTTGAATCGATACCTAAGGCCTGTGGACTGAGAACGGATAGTAGACTCGTTGTGAGTAACTAATCAGAATAATTAGGACATTTAGAATACCCAATTATTTTAGAAATACCCATTAGAATTAGATTTGACCCATTTTAGGCCCACTTAGTGCATGGTTACATAAGCCCATAAAACATTTTTGGGTTTTAGTTTAATTAGGATATTAATTTAATTAATTAATTAGGATATTTTAATTAATTAGGATGGATAATTATTTAATTAAATTTAAAATAATTAAGATAATTAGATAGGATAATTAATAGTTGAGATAATAAGATTAAGATTAGGATAATTAAAGGATTAATTAGGATAATTAAGATATTAAAAAGATAATAAGATAATTAGAATAATAGGATAATTAGAAAAATAAATAGAATTATCTAGGATAACTTATTAGATAATTATGATTTAAATTGAGATAAATCTAATCCCTAGGGAGTCTATATAAAGGGAAGAGCATTCACAAAAAAAGAAAAAGGAAAAAAAAAAAGGAAAAAGAAAAAGAAAAGGAAAAAAGAGAGAGAAAAGAGAGGATTGCTTAAGAGAGACCTTGATGAAATTTTCCAAAAAAAAAAAAAAATTCTGAAATCCTAAAATTTTCCTAAAATAAATATTTTGAGGGAGTTGAGATAACCGAGTCTACGAGATCCATTCCAAGAACACATCGCCGAAGCACATCAAAGAAGAGTACCATAGGAGCCGAATATCCAAGGTACGTATCCTGAGGGGCTTTAAATAAAGAATAACATATTTATTTCTTTTATATATATATATATTTTGTTATTTCTAATATGTATGTGTGGTGTGTTCATATGTGTATATATATTGCGTGTGCCATATATTATAACATATATAGTATATATTTTCTATATATTATATTATTTTATATTTTTATGTGCTACAGTATGTGTGTATATATGTATATATAAAATAAACAATTTTTTTATTATTATTATTTTTATTTTTTTTTACGTTCTCTTTATTTTTATATATTTATTTTATTCTATTTTATTTTTTATTTTTATTTTTTTTTTGCACACAAATGTATATATTATCATATTTTGTATATATTTGATAATATGATTAAATTGTATGTATTGTATGTATGTTGTACTATGTGTATAAAAATACAATATATCGTATGAAAACCTTCTGTAAAAGCAAATTTTGTATTTTGGGTGCGTCTGTGCATATTCTATATATAATTTTTCTGCATGTCAATTGAATGAATGGGGTTGGTCGCTTGGACGGCGGATGGCAAACGGTGCGAGGTTTAATCCTTGGCACCTGGGTTCGAGTTACAGCTGGGGGTATTTGCTTATTTTTACCTACTATGTGTGAATATATTATTGGGCTTCCTGGTTGGGCTGCATGCTGTTAATCCTCACTGGGCGGGCTGGTTGGGCTGTACTTTATTTATTTTTGCAGACTGTTTTTTTTATTTTTTATTAGTTCTCTTTATTTTTATTTTTTTATTTTATTATTATTATTTTTTTGTAATTACAATTTGCTCCTAACAAATTGTTTTGCAGGATTTACTTATTTAATTTTTTTTTTTTTTTAGGCTTGTTTAGGATTAGATCAAATGTATAGGGGTGTATGTTCAAAAATATGTAATTTTCATTTTCCTTTATTTTTATTTTTATTGTTTTGTTTTATAGTTGTATATTTGTGAATGATTTCTTTTTGTATGTACTACATCGTGTGATAATTAAAATGGAACTTAATTAAACTTGGTAATGCGTCTAACGAACACACCATAATAGTGGAGGCCGGCTTTCACGCCGGGCGGCATGGGTGCCTAACACCTTCCCATCGTCGTACCTGACTCTCCGAACCCGACCCATTGGGTAGGTGAGAAGTGGTTGGGTCCTTTGCAAGGGATCCATAAATCGCCCATCCTCACCTATGTGTATTTTCCCGGGGTTACTCCCGGGTGGCGACTCCATAGACTCCGTAGCGGGCCACAAACCCGTTATGCGCTCCTCTTGACCACGTTTAGGGTGATTAAACAAGAGTGATAAGTCTGTCCTGGCATGGCGCGGCAAAAACCGGCGCCACAGGAAACACTTACTGAATGAGTTATCACTCACATTTTTATGTTTCCTTCTATGCAAGTCAGTTAGATAGGAGCTGATGGGGATTAAGTTGGCTATGGCTACAGTAGGGTATATAGATAGTTTTAAATAGAAAAGCAAGACTGTAGCTTACTTGCTTGTCGGGTTATTATACATTGTTGTATGAAATTCATGTATGTATTTTGAAAATAGTATGTCCATATATAGTACTTTTGAGTAATAAAATACAATGAACCTTAGTATATTTATATATAGTATAAAGTTTTAATCCACTATGGTATGACTTCATTTATCTACTTCCACTGCATTATTTCAGTCAGTTTGTATGGGAATTCTATTGTTTATACTTATAGAAAATTGTATCCAATTATTAATATAATTTGTGACAATTAGAAAAATGGTCACTTATTTTAAGAAAAATAATGTAGTCTAAAAGTAATACTTCAACCAAACAATTTTATCAATATGATCATTTATAAGAAACCAAGGCAATCTATATATTTCATAGCAACATAAGATATCCATTATTACAATTGCTTATAATTATACCACATTGATCACTAGTTTGAAAGTATGGTAGGAAAAGCATTTGAAAGTGATTAATATATATATATATATATATATAAATATATATATATATATATATATGTATATGTGTTATTACTTGTCAGTCTTCAATACAATTTTTCTTTCATCAAAATGCTTAAATATAAAAGCTAGAGAAGTCCATAACTTCCAATAAAGTTAGTATGTTTCACCAAGAGTTTCGAGATAAACAAAGAAACATACTCATACAATTGTCACACTTAAGATAAACAATATTTTTGAGACATGTGTAGTATCATAGCTAAACATATGCACATATATAAAATCTAATTATGTATAAGATGATCATGATCAAAATAATAATCAATGCAAACTCAATATCAAAATAAATATTGACTCCCACTAACCAAGAGTATCAAAAGACTATAAAATACCCATTTGAAGGTTTGGAGCTACTTTAAGTATGTGTAACAATGGTTTTTATCTGGTTAAGTTAGGTTAGCTCGACATATGCCACTTATGTTTGGTTCCCTTAAACAAAACCAAGGGAGCACGCACAATGAGCTTTTGGCCCATATGAACCTTTTGGAATAAAGTCACCATTCGAGAATTACCTTGAGAAAAGATGTATCAGTAAAGATAAACGACTTTGTATAAATCTCTAACAAATTATCCAACCATCCATACATGTCCAATAGATGGGTTTGGAGAGCTAGATCATGTAACATCCCAAGATTAGAATGATTTTTTTAGGCCTAAAATTAGGGTTAAAAGAGAGATTATTAGAGATCAACCTTAGTGAGTTAGGAAGGTAGAACAGTGTTTTTGGAGGCTTTATACGTAACTTGTGGAAGGAGCATGCTTGTGTGATATTTAAACACACGTTTATGCGTCCTTTTCCTTTTATACACACCCGTGTATCTAGCTATGCACACCTATGCATGCCTACTGATATGTAAAATAACATTTTTCCTTTGCTCATTTCAACCAGTTTTCTCACCTATTTTCTCTTCCTTTCTCTCTAGTTAACCCTAAAGAAATTGAGAGAGAGAGAGATTAGTCAACTTTTAGCAACCAATCTAACCAAGATTTAGTTAAAGATAGAGAGATTTAAGTTATTAGTATCTTCAGATAAGTATCTCTTTGCCTTCTTCCCTATTTCCATACTTTATATTTCCTTAGATGAGCTTATTCAGGCATACAAGCATATTTCTAGTTTATTAGCATGTTTATAAGACGATGATGATGCAATAGATGAAAGATTTGGAAGTAGAAGCATGCTTAGTTCCCTTGATGCATGTGTGTGTGTGTGTGTGTGTGTTTAAGGGTTTAGAAACATGTTAGGCTTTATTTAGCTATGACTGATGGGAAAAATGTGTTCATAGTAGTGCATTTAGCATGAATACATGTTAGAATAAGTTTAATTGAAGATTGATAGATATTTGGGTTGAGATTAGATGTGATTCTGTGTGTTTCAGTTATAGGTGCCGAAATAAAGCAAGACGCACATCCGTGCTCCCAATATATGCATGCTTGTATAGTTTTGATTCAGTAGGGTCACGGTCGTGTACATCTACTCTATCAAGCAACCCCAGTTAAATCTTTTTTTCACTAGTTTTACCAAGATTTTGCCTAAATAGTTTTGTCAGGGTTTTGCCCATACTAGTTTATCTAATATTATGCCATTTATAATAGTTATCTGAGATTTCTCCCATCATTAGTTTTACAAGATTGCAACCTAAGTTTTTTAATCAAATACAAGAGATAAATGCCTCTCCAAGGCAAATGCAAAATTTAAGCTTACAAGGTTCCTATAGAGAGAATGAAAAAGAATTGAGAGCAAAAAAGTATTGACTTAAGTCATTGTGTTTTCTAACTTTTTTAACTTTAGTTTTGCTCCAATTTATAGTGTTTAAGTAGAAATAGTTGTTGGAATTAAGACTAGCCATTAAAAAAAAAATTGTGTTCTCTAAAAAATTTTGCATAGACACATAGTCATATGCCTTAGACATACGATCATATTTCCTTCATTAATTGCTTCTCGATGGTTAGAATATCATAGTGCACTAACCCTACATGGTTATATGCCCCTAACACACAGTCACATGTCCTATGCACTTGTTCATATTTCTTATACACATAGTCATGCTTCTTATAAATATGATAGTATACCTCATATACACAGTCATATGACTTTATTAAATAGAAAAATCTTGAAGAATAAAAGATAGCATAAGCAAGAGCATAGTATACATGCCTAAAATTTTACCTTAGTATGGGTATGTGTCTTTGCTACATGGCCATGTGTCCAAAAGCACAATTGTGTGTTTAGGTAAATATATAAAATTAAACTTTTTCCTTTCTTGGTTATGAATTAATTCATTTCATGAACAAGTTAGATATTTTAACATATTTTACATTACATCAAAACATCAAAAGTCTAATACTGTCAGATCAATGGAAAACTTATAAGTTACACACAATTAGAGTTTATTAGATTCTAGAGGTAAAGGTTTCATTTACCTAAGTGGAAAATATGTTTAGTAAAGTCATAGTTGACTTGTTAGATCTAAATAAAGTAGGTTGAAAGTTAAGTTTTGATTCTTAGTATAGTGCATGATCTTGCATCTCAAACTGCATGCCTCATACATCGTCATCAAGTAATGGTACATTAGGCAGCTTTAACCTTGCACGCCAATGTATGGAAACATGAATATGATGGTTCAATTGCCAGCTATTTGGATAAATATTTGTTAATGTAATCAGGATCGAATAGATAAGTATTAGACATACTGGCAGACATGAGCATGTCCTACTCGTGCATTATGAAAATCAAAGTGCATGCCCATGCACTTAACATGCATAGTCAAACATGTTTATTTTCTATAAATATGTGGCTTGAGCATTCATTTTCAAGAATGTTGTTTCTTTCTCTTTCATCCTCTCTTCCTAAGGCTTTCTTGAGCTCTTGATATTTCCTACTCTATCTTGCACCATACCAACAAATAAGTTCATGTTAAGACCTCAATATTTCCTTGCTCCATGTGGATTACCATAAGTGTCACCTCAAGAAGGTAGGATAGCACTTATATTATCACTACTCTTGCTAAATAAAGACTTATGGGAAGATATAGATATATATAGAGCAGGTATGTAAACATTAAGCACCCTATGTTAGATATATTCAATTTTCTTATATACTACTAAAATTTGATCCTAGATAGGGTGTTTTGAGACTTTGATTGATTTTTAAATGTATTCTATTGCATGGTCATCTTCTCGGTGAACTCATCACACCCTGAGGATCATTACAACCCCAATGCCAACCTGACTACTACATGTGATTTGCGTGATGGTTGCAAACAATGCATGGTGGTCAAACTACCATAATTCCACCACTTTTCAAGCTAAAATTTAACACCAACAGATTATACAACTATTCTAACATGATTCTATTAATAAATTTCATTAAAATCAATAAAAGATCAAGCTTTTCAACAAAATTTTCAAATTGGAATTCAAAACTTATATATGCCTTAAATCCATACTAAAAACTTGAATCTTTATACTAAAACCTAGTAAACATCATAAAAAATGATTTACTAACCTTTGTATGCCCGAATTCATCAAAAATCATTGACAATTGTTATTGATTGTCGAATTCAAAGTACGATGGTACATGCAAAATTTTTTTGAATATGTACAGTAAACTACATGTGATTTGGTGGTATTTTTTATTAAGCACATGCGAACGAAATTTTCTGAGTACATGCAGCTAGATAGGCAAAATTTGGCGATCGTTTTTGTTTTCCATCAAAAGAACTACATCAATTTTGTTTGTAATATTTAAATTGTGGTCATTTGAATTAATTTCCCTTAATATAAATATCAATTATCAATAAATCCTTATATTATATAAACTATATAATCACCTTGAATTCGTCAGACACCTCCCGTTCCTTCTTTTAACATGTCATTCCTCATTCTTCACTATTGCGTTTGACCTGCACTTCTATCTTCTGGTATCTCACTGAGATAAAGTATGTAATTCTAACTATAATTCATCTTATTATACAAACCAACACTCTATGTTTTTCAAGTCATTCTACATTTATGCTTATTCATCTTTTGAAACATATTTTTCTGCTCTTCTACACATCATTAGTCTAAAAGAGGTTTTTCTACTTCACCATACGAGGACTACTTCCTAAGAGGTGAATTCGAAACTCTTATTTTAAGGGGTGGATAGATTCAATTCAGAAAGAAAAAATCAATGTTGCAATCATGTTAAGAATCAATGCCACACTTGACTTTGCAAGCAAAGGCATCAAAGACTGAAAACTAAAAAACATGTGTAAAAGGTGAATAGAAGGGTCAACTACGTGAAGGGAGAAAGAAGAAAGAAGGAAAACGAAGGGAGAAAGGAGAAAATGAAGTAAATATATATATATATATATATATATATATATATACACAAATTATAATATAGATGTTAGACAAATTACTAATTTTGAGAATTTAGGTCAAATAACTTTCTACACTTCTAATTGACAATTTTTTATTATAGATAAGAAATTTGACTTTTAAAATTTAGAGGGCAGAAGTTTGTTGAAGTTTGGGTGGTAAAAAGTAAGAAAAATCATAGCATAAATGTACTTTTAAATTATGAAAACTTACTTTATTGCTTATGTTAGGTAGCATCTACCATCGTTTTATTTTTGTTTTCATTTTCTTTTATATTTTGTAAAATATATAATATTGGTTCATATATTATTTTTTTATTTTTATAATAAAAAAATAAAGAAAACAAAATGGAGAATCTCATAAACAATTAAAAAACTAAGATCGTAACTTAAATATTGATTTCTATGCTTTTACATTCAAACAATTTAAATTTAATGTCTCAACCGAAACACTAATAAGAGAACTAAATACAAAGAAGACTCTAGACAATAGAAGAAACCTTTTTCTAACAAAAATTTAATTTAAGAGAAGGTTCAAAACAAATTTCATCGTATTAAAATCTAATTGTCTTCTCTTGTTCAAATAACATATACCATGTGTTACATACATCCCGAAAAATAGGGCAAAAACACTCAAAAGGTTTCACAATATTTTACCTTCATCATAAGAAAACAAAAGTGTTTTCACTGTTTCTTGTAAGGAGCACATATTTAATTTTTAAACTTATAATATTAAACCTTATAGTTTTTTTGCAATTTCATTTTTAAGAATAAATGACATAAAAGAAACACAAACAAAAGCTGCCTTAAAAACAATTAGATAAGTGTACCTTAAAAACCATTTAAACAATTTATTTAAATGGAGTATCAAAGAGACCAAATTGATTTGGATCCCATCCAATAAACAAGCCTTATGGAGGCTGTGACAGTGTGATAAATCTGGACTTGTAATAGATTTTGTTTGTATTACACAATCCAATATTTGTGTAAGTTTTCGTCAAAGGAAAGCTGTAATTACTTACCAAAAAAAACAAAAAAGGAAAGCTGTAATCCGGCGTATTTGGGAATAATTCTGAGGCCCTGCTTTTGTTTCGAAGGCGCCACCATTATCGTCTTGTTATGCATTTGACCAAATCTATTTAATTATTCATACATACTTTAATTGGATTTGATTTGTTTAAAATAATATTCTACAAATCAATCATTAGATATAATTTAGCAGCCACTTAGCCGCAAAGTATCTCAAGAAGTACGAGCGTTCAAACGATGAACCACCTCAGCTTCCATGTCATTTTCTTCGTGAGCCAGTTGAGATAGAGATGGGGATTCTTTTTTTTATTTTTATAAGAGTAATTTCATATACCTTTAACAACTAAAAAAATACTAAGTATTCTTCTAAGATGATTACAATATGCTTGAAGAATATAAAAAACCTACAGCATATATGCTTGTAAAATAACAAAACGAAGTCGTTAATGATTTTCGAAAATCATATGTACATTTGAGAGATGAAGAGGTCCCTGGATGAGTTGCTGTAACGGCAGGAAAGAACAAGGCTTTGAAGTAATAATTAATTAGATAGCAAGAGTCCATCTTTGGATAAACTTAATTTTGTTGAAAACAAAACGTGATTGGAGAATTTCTAAATTACATCTAAAATTAGTAAAACGTTAAATACGAACAAACACTTCATGACATTCCAAAATATCCACCATCTATTGACTTCTTATGAGAAATATATTATATCAACTATACAAAAATATAATTTATTTTATGAAGTTAAAAATGAGTTATTCCACAATAAAATTAATTTTATAAATTTATGATAAAATTCTATGAATCGTGTTTATAAAAATTTTACTTAGTGTCTCGTATGTAGATACAATACTCAATTCTTAAAAAGAATTAATCACCATCGAAAACTGGTTTGCGTCGATGCCAAGCCCGATTCCACGTCGGCATTGCTGGCTTCTCTCCTTCAAAGAAGCATGAATGTATAATTCCCAGCACATGCAAAACTCAACGGAAATGCATTCCAAGTACTCTGATGCCATGCCACATTGACATCCTCAATGGCTCCCGACACAGCCCATTGTTAGAGCATGCGGCCGGAAGGTTCCAATCCTCTACTTTGGAGGGGTTCAAGGTCAGCCTCGTGTGACATTGATGTGTTTTCAAATCGGTAGCTACCAATGACATCGAGCATCAGCTCCTTGAATAGCATGTTTTGACTAATTTTTTAATACATTGTAATAGGGGTGATCCCACCTAAGTTGGCTCGCTCCAACTCCTTATATGTGTAGATAAAATTTTTTACCTTTTTTATGATATTATTTATTCAATAACAAGTCTTTGATGATATTTATATTTACTTGAATGAAGTTTGATTTAGGTATTATAAATTCAATATGATCTTATTGGGACAGTTTCACTCAGCTTACGACCAAGAAGAAGCTGGAGCAGGGAAGAACCCAAATAGAGATACCCTAATAGCAAATATATATATCCGTGTTTATTTTTATTTTAGGTGTGGCTTATTTCTTGCCGTAAAATATGTTATCAACTTTTAAATCTTTACTCTTTTTTTTTTTTTTTTTATCGAGGAAATCCCATCCAAGCTGGCCGCCTAAATCAACCTACTCACCACTCACATCTTTCAACGTAATAGTATCCCCTCATAGTTTAGCCTACTTTTGCGAATACTCATGAGTTGGCTTGGCCCACTGACTGCAACAGGAGAGAAAAAGCTTGAGTAACAGTTCGTCCCGTAGCCAGTGGTCTGCCTAGAAGTACGCCCACTTTATATCGAAAAAATTCAAATAATCTTAAAAATAAAAATATTAATAGAGTTTTTATTATGTAATTAAATAGACAATAATAATAATATAATAAATCAATTATAAAAAAAATAATAAAAGACACCCATAAAGCCACTAAAATTTTTATATAAAAAACTTTGTAAAACAAAGATTAAAAATCTATGAAACTTGGTCTAACTCAAAAATTTTTATTAAGAAAATTAATGAGTATATAAGTTTCTTTTTCAAATTATCTAAAAGTTATTAATAACAATAATATCACTAATAAAAGTAGATATCAACAAGTAAACTCAAATAGAAATAAAAAAATTTAAATTAAATAGTTATGTCAAAACTAACCAACAAAAAAAATCAACGATTAGCTCCATTTATGGAGTAAAATTTATCGTTATAAATAATATAATAAAATTTCTTCATGATCAAACAAAAATTGATCATCCGATTAAGCGAAAATTGGTTTCTCTTTATTGATCAATTCATACAAGAGACAAGAAGAACAAGCTTCTCTTTTTCTTTTTTAATTTTCCCTTTTTTATTTTCTACTCCCACTTTCATTGCCTTAAACTTTTGGCCTATTTATGTTTTTTACTTTATTTATTTATTTAACTTGGCTTGACTTTTATTTTATTTATTTAAATTTGGCTAGGCCTAATTGATACAAGACCTAGTAAACAGATCTCTCTCTCACACATAAATGGGAAATTCAGTCATACTTGTTATCTTTTTATAAGCAACAAACTTCTTTATGGGTAAGATTTTAGTCATCATGTAAGAGCCATTATCATCGGTGTGTATATTTTCAAGCTAAAACAAATTTATCTCTAATGCATCTTGAATCCAATGGTACTTCACATCTATGTGTTTGGATATGGAATGAAACATCAAGTTATCACTGTTATGACTAGCACTCTGGCTATCACAAAGTAAAACATATTTCACCTACTCAAAATTTAACTCTTGTAGGAATTTCTTTACTTATGAAAGTTCCTTGTTAGCTTCACAAACTATAATATACTCAACCTTAATGGAAGGTAGAACAACAAATTTTTACAAGTTAGATTGTTAAGACACAACTTTCCTTACAAACGTCATCAAATACCCGAAAGTAAACTTTCTAAAATCCACATCACCTACCATATCAACATTTGTATATTCATCTAATACAGGTTTACCATTACCAAAACATAAACAAATATTAAAAGTACCTCTGAAATATCTAAAAATCTATTTCACCGTAGAATAATGTTCTTCTATGGGATTTTAGAGAAATGGCCTAACAACACCAACAACATGAGCAATATCAGACCTTGTACATACCATAGCATACATCAAGCTGCTAATTACAAATGTACAAGGCACTTTCTTCATCTTTCTTTTTTCATTCTTACTTGAAAGACACTATTGAACACTTAAATTGAAGTAACTTACAAGTAGAGAACATGTAGGTTTGGAATTGCTCATGTTAAATCTATAACAACCTTCTTAACTTAACTCTGCTATGACAACCACAACTTCGTATTCTTCATATCTTGAAAAATCTTTATACCAAGAATTTGCTTTGCCAATCCTAATCCTTCATTGCAAATAACTTGCTAAATTGTGATTTTAACTTACTAATTTTGCTTATATCATAACCAACAATTAATATTGTTGAACCCTTGATGTTTTGATGATGATAAAAATATAATTAAGTTGTTAATTAATGTTTAAAATATGTTTGAGATGCTAATTAATCCCTTGCAAGAAGTAATTCATGACAAAGAAGGGAAGAAAAGATTTATTTTTACAGGTTTTAGGTCTCGCACGACCGTGTGCCTTAGTAGCACGACCATGCTTGACCAAACGGGTCTTCGTGTGTCCAAAACACGGGACCGTGCGCCTGAACGTGCAAGGCTCTGTGATTTTCTGGAAGAAAAGTCTCAGACCCGCACGGGCGTGCGTCGTTGTGCACGACCGTGTGCCTTAGTAGCACGATCGTGCTTGACCAAACGGGTCCTCGTGTGTCCAAAACACGGGACCGTGCGTCTAACCGTGCAAGGCTCTGTGATTTTCTGGAAGAAAAGTCTCAGACCCGCACGGGCGTGCGTCGTTGTGCACGACCGTGTGCATGCTCAACACGATCAATGCACTACCACCATAACCGTGCTGCCTGACCGTGTGAAATCAAAGGATTCAAAAAGCCATTGGAAGCACGACCATGTGTAGTGGAAGCACGACCGTGCGTGATGACAAACACGGAGCACTACCAAGAGCACTTCCAGGAAGTCGTGCAAGGCTGATCGTGCAAGGGTTTTCAGGCATTCATCTCACGCACGACCATGCAGAATTGGCACACGATCGTGCTCTAGCATAAACTCACCCGTGTGCTGCTCGTGCGGTCATCGTGCAGCTAACCCGTGCTAGCTTCTGGAATTTTTGGACAAAACTTTGAAGTATCAATGCACGACCATGCATCTAAGGAGCACGACCATGAAGGGTCGAAGCACGACCGTGCGTCAAGGACACACGACCGTGCATCATTGGCGCTAAGCTTTTAAGTCGACCGTTGGGAGTCAGAATGAAGCAATAAATGCAGCATGCACGACCGTGCACTCGAGGAGCATGACCGTGCGCCTGGAAAATTTATTGCATAGCTTACTTTTTCCAACTACTTCAACGGATACAAAGCTAGCAAAACGGCTCCTTCCTATTCTAGGCAATGAATCAAGTATAAAAGGAGAGCCATTTGAAGTGGAGGAGGTTACTGAAACGAATTGCAAAAAGCTCAAGCCTTCTTCTTTAATCTTTGAATACATTTTCTCTCTCTAAGCTCATTCATTCATATTATTGAGAGCTCTGCACTTTACATTTGATTTCCAGCCTATTCAGAGGCAACTACAATCAATTTCATTGTTATCACTTCATTTGTAAAAAGGGCGAAATTCCCTTGTGAGAAAAACTATTGTATCTTCGGGTTTGAAGATAGTGGAAACTTCAATCGGGTTTGATTGAAGAAGAGGACGTAGGAGGCTTGTGTTCAAAGCTCCGAACCTCTCTAAACTTGGCTGAGCAACTTCTGAACTCTCTCTCTTTATTGCTTTTATTGTGCATTGTGTGTATTACAATTTTGATTGTGATTATTGCTTTAGAAATTTTAAATAATCCTATTCACCCCCCCTCTAGTATTATTTCTCTATCACTTAAGGGTTTTTCAATTGGTATCAGAGCAGGACTCTAGGATATTTACGAAATCTAACGATTTTTAGAGTTAAAGATCTTTATAGAGAAATGGCTAGCACTTCCGCACCAGTTTTTAGTGAAGGTCAATGTACTACTAGGCCACCATTGTTCTGTGGTGTTAACTATACTCAATGGAAGATTAGGATGAGACTTCACATTAGATCTATAGACTATAAGCTATAGAAAATAATTGAGCATGAAGATTTTATTCCCTTAGATCATAAAACAAACTTGCCTAAAAATGAGGATGAATATAATGATGATGATGAGAAATTGTTAAGTTTGAATGCCAAGGCTATTAATATATTATTTTGTGCTTTGGATTCTACAGAATTCAATAGAGTTTTGTCATGCGAATCGGCTAAGGAGGTGTGGACCATCCTTCAAACTATGCATGAAAGAACAAGCCAAGTCAAAGAATCAAAGATTGAGCTCCTATTTAGAGAATATGAGCTCTTTGAGATGAAGACAAACGAAAACATAACGGACATGTATAAAAGGTTCTCGAACCTAGTCAATGATCTAAGAGGACTAGGGAAGAAATTTGAGAATGTGGAGTTAGTAAAGAAGATACTGAGGTCCTTGCCGGAATCCTGGACCATGAAAGTGACTGCAATAGAGGAGTCCAAGGATTTGACGAAATTGGGAATGGATGAGTTGATCGAAAGTCTGCTCACATTCGAAATGAAGAGAAAACCAAAAGAGGATAAAAGCAAAAATACCAAAAGCATTGCTCTTAAGGCTGTAGAAGAGGAAGAAGAGGAATCCTCCATGGATGAGGAGGATGTGAGTCTGCTGGCAAGGAGGTTTGGAAAATTTCTGTCAAGGAACAGGAAGATGAAAGGGAGGAACAATTTCAAATCCAGAGGGAAAGAAAAAGATGACAATGACAAGGAGGTGATTTGCTTCAAGTGCAAGAAGCCTGGACACATAAGACAAGATTGCCCTCTGTTGAAGAAAAAGAAAAAGAAGAGTACTGAGAAGAGGTTCAAGAAGAAAGCCTTAGCTGCCACTTGGAGTGGCAGTGATGACTCAAGCGACGACAGTGAGGAAGAGGAAAGGGCCAACTTGTGTTTCATGGCCAAAAGTGACTCGGAGGATGATAAGGTATGCGAATCTAATTCATTCTCATTCAATGAATTGCAAGATGCTTTTGATTCATTATTGTTAGAATTTAAGAATGTTAGCTCTAGGAACAAAGTGTTGAAGAAAGAAATGAATTGTGTAAAATTAAGTTTAGAAAAAGCTGAGAATGAAAGTAAAAAAGTTTTAGAGGAGAAAACAAATATTGAAAATGAATTGAATTTACTTAAGAAAGAAAATGAGGAGTTAAAAGCTAATTTGAACAAATCAAATGAAATCCTGGAAAAATTCAAAATATGAACTAAAAGATTAGATAAGATGCTTGCATCTCAAAGAAGTGGGCTAAATAAAGAAGGATTAGGTTATAATGGAAGTAATCCATTTATAAATAACCATAAGATTCTAAAAAGGCCTAAGTCAATTGAATTAAAGTGTAAATATTGCTCTTTCCATGGACATACTTTTAGGAAATGTCCAATTAGGAATGGCAAACCTTATAGAATAAAGAAGGTTTGGGTTCCTAAAGGGACAATCAAAACTAACCTTCCTGGACCCAAAACCATTTGGGTACCAAAAAAGACTTAAATGTATGTCTTGTGTAGGTGTGCTTAGAGGTGAAGAGAAAGAAATCAAGCAAGTGGTACTTGGACAGTGGATGTTCAAGACACATGACCGGAAACAAGGATCTCTTCACATCATTGAAAGAAAAGGATGGAGGCAATGTCAACTTTGGAGACAATTCAAAGGGAAAAGTTGTTGGAATTGGCTCTATAGGTAACTCTTCACTTTACATTAATGATGTTTTGTATGTTGAAGGCCTTAAACATAATTTACTAAGTATTAGTCAATTATGTGATAAGGGTTTCAAAGTTTGCTTTCATGCCTTGTGTTGTGAAATTATTGACATAAGCACTAATAGTATTGCATTCATAGGACATAGGCACTCAAATGTGTATGTTATTGACTTGCATAGCATTGTATCTAATGATTTATGTCTCATATCAACCAAGGAGGAAGACATGTGGCTGTGGCATAGAAGATTAGGACATGCAAGCATTGATGTTTTGGAAAAATTGTCTAAAAAGGATTTAGTCAAAGGTTTTCCAAAACTTGTTTTCAAAAAGGATGGAATTTGTGATGCATGTGCTTTAGGAAAACAAACAAGAACATCTTTTAAAAGCAAAAATATTGTTTCTACATCTAGACCACTTCAACTATTGCATATGGATTTATGTGGACCTTCTAGAACCTTGAGCTTAGGAGGGAAACGGTATTGCTTTGTAATAGTTGATGATTTTTCAAGATTTACATGGGTTTTGTTACTTGCTCATAAAGACGAAGCTTTTAAAATGTTTGTGCCATTCATTAGGAAATTGCAAAACCAAGTAGGTTATGCAATTACTTGCATTAGAAGTGATCATGGAAAAGAATTTGAAAATTCAGATTTTGAAGCATATTGTGATGAGCATGGCATTGAACATAATTTTTCAGCCCCTAGGACACCTCAACAAAATGGAGTTGTTGAGAGAAGAAATAGAACCTTAGTTGAAATGGCTAGGACCATGTTGTGTGAATATGATCTACCTAAATCTTTTTGGGGTGAAGCCATAAACACTTCATGTTATATCATCAATAGAGCCATGATAAGACCAATCCTTAAGAAAACTCTTTATGAGTTATTCAAAAGGAAAAAGCCTAATATTTCATATTTTCATCCATTTGGTTGTAAATGCTTTGTTCTCAACAATGGAAAGGATAACTTGGGAAAATTTGATGCTAAGTCGGATGAAGCAATTTTCCTAGGATATTCTTCCACCTCCAAAGCGTATAGAGTCTTCAACAAAAGGACACTTATTATTGAAGAATCTATACATGTGTTATTTGATGAATCTTCTTCTAAATGTGTAAATAGATCAAAAGATGATGAAGTAGTGGAGCTCATGGAAGACCTCAAACTAAATGATGGCCCCACTCCTAAAGAAGAAGAAAATCAAATTGTGGAAGCACACCAAGATGACATGCTTATGCAGCCACAAGAAGTGCAAAAAGAGACTTCCTTTCCAAGGGTAAAAGATGAGGTTAAAGAAGGAAGGATCATTGGTGACCCAACCCAAGGAGTAAGGACAAGAGCTTCAATCAAGAACACTTGTGAATTTGTGGCATTCTTGTCACAAATGGAGCCCAAGAAGGTAGATGAAGCCTTGAAGGATGAGAGTTGGGTGTTGGCCATGCAAGAGAAGTTGAACCAATTTGAGAGGAACCATGTATGGGAGCTAGTTTCTAGGCCAACGGATCATCCCACCATCGGCACAAAATGGGTATACCGAAACAAGGTGGATGAATCCGGAGTTGTTACAAGAAACAAGGCAAGACTAGTTGCCCAAGGCTACTCTCAAGAGGAAGGTATCGATTTCGATGAAACCTATGCCCCCGTAGCTAGATTAGAGGCAATTAGGATATTGATTGCTTATGCATGCCATTTAAATTTTAAACTTTTTCAAATGGATGTCAAAAGTGCTTTTCTAAACGGTTTCATTCAAGAGGAGGTGTATGTAGAACAATCTCCCGGTTTTGAAAATCCAAGTTTTCCAAACTATGTTTTTAAACTAAGAAAAGTTTTTTATGGTTTGAAACAAGCTCCAAGAGCTTGGTATGAAAGATTGAGCACATTTTTGATTGAAAATGGTTTTTCCAAAGGAAATGTGGATACCACCTTATTTATAAAGAAACATAAGCATGACATCTTAATTGCTCAAATCTATGTAGATGACATCATCTTTGGTGCTACTAATGAATCTCTATGTAGAGATTTTTCTAAGATGATGCAGGGGGAGTTTGAGATGAGTATGATGGGAGAGCTAAACTACTTCCTTGGGCTGCAAATCAAACAAATAAAGGAAGGCACATTGCTCACTCAATCAAAATATACTCAAGACCTCATCAAAAGGTTCAACATGCATGAGGCCAAGGAGCAACCAACACCGATGAGCACCTCAACAAAGATTGATAAGGATGAGGGAGGTAAAAGTGTTGATACAAAGTTATATAGAAGCATGATAGGTGCATTTTTGTATTTGACTGCATCTAGGCCGGATATATTGTTTAGTGTATGCATGTGTGCACGTTTTCAAGCAAATCCTAAGGAATCACATTTGAATGCAGTGAAACGAATCTTGAGATATCTTAAGGGGACACCGAATATTGGTTTATGGTACCCTAAGAACTCAACATTCGAATTGCGTGCATTTTCAGATGCTGATTTCGGAGGCTGCAAAATTGATAGGAAAAGCACTAATGGAACATGTCAATTCTTAGGAAACATGTTAGTTTCATGGTTTTCGAAAAAGCAAAATTCGGTTGTAACCTCTACCACGGAAGCCGAATATGTTTCCGCGACTAGTTGTTGTGCCTAAATTCTTTGGATGAAACAACAACTTTCTGATTTTGGTTTCAAAATAATGAAAACTCCCATATTTTGTGATAACACTAGTGCTATTCAACTTTGGAAAAATCCCATCTTGCACTCTAGGACAAAGCATATAGATATTAGACATCATTTCTTGCGTGACCATGTTAGCAAAGGCGATATTGTACTTGAATTTATTGACACTAACCACCAATTGGCTGATATCTTTACCAAGCCTCTAGACAAGGAGAAATTTGCATACATAAGGAGGGAGCTTGGAATGATTGATGCAAATCAAGTAAGTGTCTAAAAATTCATTTCTTTTGTTTGCTTACATGATAATTTGATTGAATGCTTGATGTTTTGAATTGGATGTCCGAATGTACATGAATGCCATTAGATGTATGTTTAATGATTGGATATATGCAAATTTTTGAGTGAAAATGTTTGATATATTTGTTTGAATGAGTTTGGTTTGTATGTGAATTCGAGTCGAATCGATACAATTCTATAGTTGACATCAATCGGCAACTGAATTCAAATAATAAAACCTCATTGAATCAAAATATCCAAGTTTTTCATGGCTTGAGGTGTTTTGAAGTTTGTTTTGAAATTCTGCAGATTTCTGGAAACTTATGCAGGTCTGTGTGATTTTGGTCACACACGACCGTGTGTTCCCAGCACACACGGGCGTGCTTCTGCGTGAACACACGACCGTGTGTTCCAATATACACGACCATGTGTTTTGATTAAAATACGCGCTTAATCTGCACGCGCACGCACAAGAAAAAACACGGGCATGCATTTTAAAGTTTAATATTTTTTTCGAAATTTTTGCAAACACACGACCGTGCGACTATCATACGGATTTGGGAAAACACGATCGTGCGTCAAGAAACACGGTCGTGCGCTCGCGTCTATTTAAGCAAATTCGTTCATTTTCTTCATTTTTAACAAAACCCATAAACCCTAGCCGCGATTTCTCTCATTTCTCTCTTAATTTTTCGTCCAAATCTCTCATTTTTCTTGCTTCCATTTGCTTTCAAACTTGTTTTTACAAGTTTCTCTTCACTTTTCTCATCATTTGAGATTATTTTGCATCCAAAACTCCACCCAAATCTCTATTTTCAATTATTTCCATTACCCAAATCTAAAATGCCTCCACGAATGAAATTGCCAACACGTTCCGGGCCTTCCGGGAGTACTTTGAGAGCAAAAAATCCATTTGGAATCGTGTGTTCCAATCGGCAGCAAAAGGTACTCTTATCGAAACTCATGAAAAAGGCTATCTATATTGGACGTTGTTTGGATAGGAGGATTTTGCGGGAAATTGGTATATTAGATGAGATTATGGGATTAGTCAATTCTTCTAGGTTAACTGAATTATTTTTCATGCGAATGGATGCCTATGAAAATTTGGTTTATGAGTTTTATAGTTTCCTATCGGTTCCGAAGGATGTACGGGGAAATATTACGGATTTTACTATGAAATTTCGGTTGGCCAATTCGGATTGGACAGTGCTGGCCGAACAATTGGGTGATTGGTTGGGCTGTAATTCAGAGGGCGTTTTGGACTTTTCGCATGAGTTGAGCACTCAGGCGGTATGGCATTCCCTCGGTGGTTCCGGATTCTATGAAGCGCAAAAGGTGAAGGCCTCCACCTTGGACAATCCGGCCATGCGAATCTTCCATCGGATGATCACGTACACTTTAAACGCTCGCACGAACACCAATGGTAATGTCAGTGTTCGTGACATGGCAGTAATGGAAGCTGCTATGAATGGATGCCAACTGGATTCGACGAGATGGTTGATCAGCAAACTGAGTGACATCCAGACTCTCAGCGATAAAGAAAAGGTCCCTATCGACTTTGGTATGCTGATTACATTTATTGCTGAGAAATTGGGAATTTCTGTTGAAGGCTACGGTGAATTTCAGATCGGTTTCAAAGAGTCTCATATGCTCAATGTCGATGCTCTCTTTCGGATGAGGGTGATTGAGAAAGATGGCAATGATGGATGGAGATTACCTGCAGCTGTTGGAGATCATGAGCCATCTGCCGAACCATCTGCCGAACCATCTGCCATGCCTTCAGTGGCTGAAACCAGTGTCCGAAAAGGAAGACGAGCTCGCCCCGAAGCTGGTCCCAAGGTTCAGTCAACATCCGAGCTTCAAGTTTTAATTGAGCTGACCAAGCAGGTTGATGCAAACATGGTTCAGCTTGCCCATAATTTTCAAGCCTTTCAGGAGAGTACGGAATCTCGCTTGACCCGGATTGAGTCCAGCCTTGCTTCTCTTATTAACATGACGGATCTTTCACCTCAGCCGCCACCTCAACCTTGAACCATTATATCCATTTGCATTTGCATGATTTTGTTACCAAACTTTCTTGAGGAACATATAAGTTTTATGCTATCATTTGTTTTTTATGAATGGCCTTACATTTATAGTTCGTTTGCATTTTATTGATGTTTGAAAGTATATTTATATTTTAGATGTTGTTATTGGTTGATTGTCTGAAGAAGTTGGATGGTGAATTGCTTGCATATATTGGGAGTGTATTTGTTTTTGATGCCTTGTCTTGGGAAATATTACCAAAACAAAGGAAACCATGTCAAATTTTTTTGATTTATGGCAAAAAAGGGGGAGAAAGTATGCAATAATTAGCAAGTTAAAATTGATATAAATTTATATTGGTAATTAAGGCTCAAACTAAGGGGGAGTGCTTAAAGTGAGGGGGAGCATGTTTTATCCTTAGTTTAAAACTCAATTTTAACATTTTCAACATATTTTTGTCATCAATCAAAAAGGGGGAGATTGTTGAACCCTTGATGTTTTGATGATGATAAAAATATAATTAAGTTGTTAATTAATGTTTAAAATATGTTTGAGATGCTAATTAATCCCTTGCATGAAGTAATTCATGACAAAGAAGGGAAGAAAAGATTTATTTTTGCAGGTTTTAGGTCTCGCACGACCGTGTGCCTTAGTAGCACGACCGTGCTTGACCAAACGGGTCCTCGTGTGTCCAAAACACAGGACCGTGCGCCTGACCGTGCAAGGCTCTGTGATTTTCTGGAAGAAAAGTCTCAGACCCGCACGGGCGTGCGTCATTGTGCACGACCGTGTGCATGCTCAACACGATCAATGCACTACCACCATAACCGTGCTGCCTGACCGTGTGAAATCAAAGGATTCAAAAAGCCATTGGAAGCACGACCATGTGCAGTGGAAGCACGACCGTGCGTGATGACAAACACGGAGCACTACCAAGAGCACTTCCAGGAAGTCGTGCAAGGCTGATCGTGCAAGGGTTTTCAGGCATTCATCTCACGCACGACCATGCAGAATTGGCACACGACCGTGCTCTAGCATAAACTCACCCGTGTGCTGCTCGTGCGGTCATCGTGCAGCCAACCCGTGCTAGCTTCTGGAATTTTTGGACAAAACTTTGAAGTATCAATGCACGACCATGCATCTAAGGAGCACGACCATGAAGGGTCGAAGCACGACCGTGCGTCAAGGACACACGACCGTGCATCATTGGCGCTAAGCTTTTAAGTCGACCGTTGGGAGTCAGAATGAAGCAATAAATGCAGCATGCACGACCGTGCACTCGAGGAGCATGACCGTGCGCCTGGAAAATTTATTGCATAGCTTACTTTTTCCAACTACTTCAACGGATACAAAGCTAGCAAAACGGCTCCTTCCTATTCTAGGCAATGAATCAAGTATAAAAGGAGAGCCATTTGAAGTGGAGGAGGTTACTGAAACGAATTGCAAAAAGCTCAAGCCTTCTTCTTTAATCTTTGAATACATTTTCTCTCTCTAAGCTCATTCATTCATATTATTGAGAGCTCTGCACTTTACATTTGATTTCCAGCCTATTCAGAGGCAACTACAATCAATTTCATTGTTATCACTTCATTTGTAAAAAGGGCGAAATTCCCTTGTGAGAAAAACTATTGTATCTTCGGGTTTGAAGATAGTGGAAACTTCAATCGGGTTTGATTAAAGAAGAGGACGTAGGAGGCTTGTGTTCAAAGCTCCGAACCTCTCTAAACTTGGCTGAGCAACTTCTGAACTCTCTCTCTTTATTGCTTTTATTGTGCATTGTGTGTATTACAATTTTGATTGTGATTATTGCTTTAGAAATTTTAAATAATCCTATTCACCCCCCCCTCTAGTATTATTTCTCTATCACTTAAGGGTTTTTCAAATATATCATCCACATAAAACAAAAATAATAATAAAATCATCACTATCAAATTTCTTTATAAAAACACAATAATTAGAAGTAGTTTTTACATATCTATAGTCCATCATAAAGGACTCAAACTTGTTGTACCACTATCTTGGAGCTTGCTTAGGATTGTACAAGCTCTTCTTCAATTTGCATACAAGACGTTTTTTGTCTTTCACCTTGAATCTCTCAGGCTACTCTATATAAATTTTCTCCTCTAAGTCACCATGGAGGGAAACAATTTCTAGACTCAAATCAATAGGTAACTCATTAGTAGAAGACTTTGACTTTCAGGTTTGTCAAAGTCCTCAATAATTTTGTCTTTAAGAAATACTACGCCTCTAGTTCTAATAATCAACTTATCAATGAGATCCCATAATTTGCAACCGAACTAAACATCATGCACATAACCCATGAAGACACACTGTTTAGACTTGCGTTAAGCTTTGGCCTCTTAACTACACCCATGAAGACTTTGACTTTTTAAGTCTTTAAGAAATACTACACCTCTACTTCTAATGATCTTCTTATCAACAAGATCTCATAATTGGCAACCAAACTCATCATCATGCACATAACCCATGAAGACACACTGTTTAGACTTGCATCAAGCTTTGGCATCTTATCTCTTAGAATGTGAACAAATATCCTGTAGCCAAATACTCTTAAATGATCATAAGAAACATCTTTCGTCCTTTACACTTTTTTTGGCACATCTCTATCAAAAGAAACTAAATGAGAAAGGTTAATAAGTTTCACTATCTTTAACATTACTTCACCCCAAAAGGTTTTAAGGAGTTTAGTATGAAAAAACATACATCTGATCCTTTTCACAATGGTTCATTCATTCTCTCAATGACTCCAATTTGTTAAGGTATTTTAGGAATTGTTTTTTGTAACTTGATATCATGGTCTCTATAATAGTACTCAAAAGGACCCTTATATTCACTTCTATTATCTATACAAACACATTTAAATTTTCTTCTTTTTTCTCTCTCAACAATTGCATGAAAGTGATTAAATACAATTTGTACTTAGTATTTACTTTTTAGAGGATAAAACCATAATTTTTTAGTGCAATTATCAATGAAAATAACAAAATATGAATAACTACTAAGAGTTTTATCTTTTATAGTATATATATTAGTATGAATTAAATCAATAACTTGTGAACTCCTATAAGAAGATGAACTCTGAAAAGAAACTCTGTGTTATTTGTCATATAAACAATGAGTGCAAACTTTCAAGGGCATACCTTACAAGGAAAGTATATTCCTCTTAATGAGTAAGCCCAGTCCCTATGCTCAAACCTTTTATGTCATAGTTCAATGGAGATATCTTCAACTACATTCACATATCCTTTGCATAGCTTGACCTGGGTAAGGTAAAGAGTATTTTGCTTCTTTCCTTTGGCCACCACTAGATTACCCTTGATGAGTTTTTATATCTCATTACCAAAGAAGTTATTGTACCCCTCATCATCAAGGACACCTACAAATATCAAGTTAATGGATATATCAAGAATGTGTCTCACACCATTCAACCACAATTTATTCCCAATGTTGGTCTATAAACAAATCTATCTCGTGCAACAACCTTGGTAAAAGCTTCAATACCCATGTAAATAATGCCAAAATCACCACTAATGTAAAAAGAAAAGATATCATACCTAGAAGTAACATAGAATGAAGTTGTAGAATCAATAACTCAAGTAAAATCATATCAAGTTAACACTATTATCACTATAAGAGATAACAACATCACTATCAAGAGCAATTGAAGTTGACTCTGTCTTTTTATCTTCAAATTTCTCTCTTGGTTTCTCTTTTTTCCACTTTTTACAAAACCATTTAATATGACTAGGCTTACCATAATGATGACAAATAATACCATTTTTCAAATAGTACCATTTTTACACTTGGATTTGTCCCTTGACTTCTCACAATTGTCTGAACTCTCAAAGACTCTAGTTTACTTCTCACTTATTTCTCTATAATAGTCACTTTTGATTACATAAAAAACTCGATTGATTCATTCTACTCTTTTCATTGAATAAACTCTTTTTATTAAGTTCATAGATAACTTGCTACCAAGTGTAGAATTATTAAGAATGATTAACTATGTTTTCCAACTGTCAAGTAAGGTACCCAAGAGCAAACAAGCCTACAACTCATCAGACAACACAAGCCCCTAGTTAGTCAATTTATTCACCATATCCTAAAGGTTATTCAAATGCTCAAAAATTGTTGCCCTATCTTTCAATCTCATATGAACAAGTTTTCTCACAAGAAAAGTCTTATTATAGGGAGTTTTTCTCTCATGCAACTCTAACAATTTCTTTCATAAGATATGTGTCTTTGTCTCTTAAACCACATGATCAAACATTGTATTATATATCCATTGTTTAAACAAACCCGTTATTTTTTTGTGCTACTTTTCTCATTCCTTATTAGTTTTAATTGTTTTAGTTTTGATGTCATCATACTCAATTGGGTTATACATATTCTTACAGTGTAAAATATTCTCCATTGTCAGCTTTCAAATAAAATAATTAGATGAATTCAATTAAACATGTTGCTACTAGAATCCTTCATTATAAATATACAAGACAAACCTAACTATTTTGAATAAGACTCTGATACTAGTTTGTTGAAAAAATTCAAATAACTACGAAAATAAAAATATTAGTACAATAATATGTTTCCCTCTTTCTACAATCAAATAAGCGATAGCAACAAAATAATAAATTAACTGCAAAAATAATAATAAAAAACACCCACAAGAACACAAAAATTTTTATGTGAAAAACCCGACAAAGCAAAAGTAAAAAAATTCATGAAAACTAGTCCACCTTAAAAACTCTCACTAATAAAATTAATAGGTACAAAAAAATATTCTTCACATTATCTAGAGGCTATCAAAATTAATAATATCACCAATAAAGAAATATATTAATAAATAAACTTAAATTAAAATAAAATAATTTAAATTAAATAAATTTATCAAAATTAACCAATAAAAAAGATAAATAACGGTCATTTTCATTCACCTTACAAATTTCGTTGTTGTGAATAATATATTAAAATATTATTATGATTAGATAAAAATTGGTTATCTAATCAAAACAAAAACTAGCACTTTTTTATTGGCCAATTCACGTAAGAAATGGGAGGAAAGTGCTACTCTTTTTCTTTTTTATTTTTCACCTCCCACTTCCGCGGCCTTAAACTTTTGACCCATTTTCACTTTTTATGTTTTTTTTTTTTTCTTTATTTATTCAACGTGGCTTCGCTTTTATTTTATTATTTAAATTTAGTTTCTTTCTTTTTTCTGCTCCAACTTCTGCGGCCTCAAACTTTAGGCCCATTTCCACTTTTTATGTTTTTTTTTTCTTTATTTATTTAACTAGGCTTCGCTTTTAATTTATTATTTAAATTTGGTTTGAGCCCAACATTTTATCATCCAAGCAACCTTTGGGGGCAAATCAAAAGCAAATACAAATTATGAGCCTAAAAGATAATTGTGCCCGACTGGATGCTCGATGGTATGATTCGTACTAAGAATTTCATCTGCGTTATAGTTAAATGCATGGTAGCATTAATTTATAGACGTGACATGGCTAAATCAATTTCTTTACTATCGGACATTCTGGGACTACTCAACCAACCTTTGCACATATATATAAATGGTACAATGACTTAGTAGTTGGCCAAAAAAAATTAAAAAAAGGGTCTAAAATCAAAGATTTCATAGAAATTTTGGTTCAACTTTCTTTATCATATTAAGTAGAGAGAGTGACTGGCCTCTAACTGCCACATGCTTTTCCAAGAATAAATTGGCATTAAGTTGATAAAGAAATAGATTTTTTTTTTTTTTTTAATCTTAAGACTATATTAATTCATATAAAAGTTATGGTAGGAGAACAACTTCGTTTGCTTCATTTAATGTTATAACGTATTTTCTTTATTTATATGTTTATGGTCATGCTCTCATGTAATTAATGTTTCAAATTGAGATCAATTATCCTTCTCCTAGAACTGTTTGTGTCTCTTCGATTAAACATAGTTTTTATGATATTAATATCAAAATTTGAGATAGATTGGGTTCGATTTGATGTTCGATATGAATAAATTAAATTTGAGAGGGGTCATCATGATGTTATCAATAGATTTTTCTCCGTCGATGATTTTTCATTTTTTAACATGGCTTTTTAACTTTTTAAAAATATTTCTTTTTTTAAAAGATTTTTCTTCGTCTTTAATAATTTTTCTTTTTCTTTTGCTATGTTTGAATGGCTTCTCTAACAATTTACTAGAGCTAAACTTTATAAATTCAAATCGAATTTATCTCTTAACAAGAATGCATTAACTAGAAAATAACTTTCTATATATATTAAATCAATAAAATTATGTCAAAAGTTGAGTATCAATTGTTAAAAGTTATTTCCGTACATAACGTCGAACAAATGTATAATAATTTTATTAAGAATTTTGATAATAATACAAATAATGACTTACCCAAAAAAAAAAAATGAATTAACACTAACATAAAAGAATACATCTCACTTTTTGAATTTGAGATTCAAACCCCAAATTGTGTATCACAAGTTCAATTGTTCAAGTAAAACCTTCTATAACCGAACAAATTAATGTTGTTAAAAATCTACAATAAAAAAAAAAAATCACGAATTAAGCGTTATATTGTGATAAGTTTATGCTATTATCTTATAAAATTCAACAATAAACATACAAAAATACATTGATGTTTTCATATCCTTAATAAAATTATTAGGGTTGAATTCGAGTCAAATCACTCGCGAACATATATATGTATGTATTCATATTCGTTCATTATGATTCGATTTTTGTTAGAGTTCGTCTTTATTGAATTTTTTTATAGTAAAGTTTAGATTTGTGTTTGGATTCAATAGTTAGATTCATATTTGTATTCATATTTACATCCGGTTATTATAGTTTATATTTATATTTTATTAAAAATTATAATTAAAATTTTTTAATATAATTTTAAATTTGTATTTGTGTTCAATCGTATAGCTAATATTTGGATTTATCTTTTACAATTTTCTAAAATTATAATTTATATTTATATTTAAATAATTTATTTTAAAATTATTTAAATTAAATTTAAAAATAAATTTAAATATATTTATATTGTGTCGAATTCAAGAAATTATGGAGAAGTAAAAAAACAAAGTTTTATTTTTTATAGTTTTACAGCAGCAAGGTTGATGGGACGTCACGTAAGCCTAAGCCAGTGAAGCTTATCTTTTATAACAGATTAGTTAGTGGTCCCACTCATTGTCATCTAGCCATGATATTGTCATGATGATGATGGATGCATGCATGCATGCATGGACATAGGCAAGATGGGATGGTTTGGCATGTCTTGTAACACGTTGAGATAGAGATACGTGGGTGAGAGAAATTGGGTGTGAATCGTATTAAGGACAACAACAGTTCAACCACTTATGTGGCTTGTCTTTTCTGTCAATAATTGTGCAGGAAACAAGATTCAGCAATTCTGGTGAACCATATTCATTACTCCTGACACGTGGGCCACGCATTTGCTTTCATGCTCTGCCATTACACCCTATCATCATGCTCCTCCCTGTCCCCACCAACCCATTCACATCCGAAAGTCTTAGCTAACGTTTTTTTTTTCACATTTATCAAAAAAAAAAAACAATTATTTTTTTTTCCATCTAATCATCATTAATAATTAATTTTGTTAAAATTCTCTTTTAAAAAATATTTTATATTTCTCTTTTTAAAAATTATTTTATATTTTATATTCTTAACTTATCTTCACATTATATACACACATTAAATTGATTTAAAATATATGTGAAGACAAAAAATTCATTAAAATGTAGAGAAATCCCATCTTCCACATGCTGCTGACAAAGTTGTTATGCATAAGGTAGGGGACAAGTCAACAATTTTATGTAGTTGAATATAATATATAAATATTATTTTATGTAAAAAAAATAATCTTATTAATTGATTGGTATAAAATGAAATAGTAATATATGTTGGAATATAAAGAAATTAATGGGTTAGGAAGAATAGGATAAAGGTTATACAGAACTACTAATCATACAAAAATACTTTTATTTTTCGAAATTTTTTCGATTATACTTTGTGTTGTTTACAAGTACTAATACAAGATCTCAAAAATAGTAAATTATAAATAATCAGAAAATAAGATCTCGTAAAAGAATTAAACATCAATTCTTATAGAAAAACTAAATATCATCTTTGCTAATTTTAGTATTAGTCTTGATTCATTGTCTTTATTAAAGTTTGATTCATTGTCTTTGAATATTGAAAATCATAGATTATCTTGCAAATTCCCCTCTTAATTTGTGATTTTCAATTGTGTCTTGAATTTCTTAAATTTCTCTAAAGTAATTGCCTTAGTGAGCATGTTAGCTAGCTACTCATGAGTGCTAACAAACTCTAGTTGAACTTTTTTTTTTTTTAACTAAGTCCCGAATGAAATGATATTTCAGCTCAATGTGTTTTGTTTTTACATGAAACAATGGATTTTTTTGTCATTGCTATAACTGACATATTGTCACAAAAGATGAGTGTTGGTTTCTTTTGCTTCTGGTGTAGGTCAGTAAATATCTTTCTTAGCCAAACAACTTCACAAACAACTTTTGAAGCTATTACATATTTTACTTCAACTGATGATAAAACCACGGTTGTTGTTTCCTTAAATTCCATGAAATGGTGTTTGTACTTAAGCAAACAATGTTGGATGAAGTACTTTTTCTATCTTCCGTCGAACCTGCCTAATCACTATTTGTAAATCCAATTAAGGAACAATCAGCTTCCTTTTGATACTTGATACCAAGCTTCCTTGTAACATTACGATATTGTAGAACCCACTTAGTAGTGTAAATTACTTGGCTTGCTTATAAACCTAGATATCATATTTATTACTTGCATGATATTAGGTCTAGTATAGGTTAAATATAATAGGGAACCAAAAAGACTTCTATACATACTTTTATTAACCTTCTTTACTCTATCTTCTTTCTTTAGCATCTCATTGAGTTTCATGGGAGTAGCAACTTGTTTGTAATTCAACACTTAAAACTTTTTCAACAAGTCAAGAAGGTATTTCTCTTGAAAGATAGGAATATTTCCTTTTGCTTGGTTAATTTGGATGTCAAGAAAATACTCATTATGTCTAAATCTAACATCTCAAACTCTTGTGTCATAGAATTTAGAAATCTGCCAGTATCTTCAAATTAATCCCTATGTAAATTTGGTCATCTACATAGAGGCAAACAACCATAAAATTTTCACCATTCTTTTTTACATAAATTGAAGGTTTATTAGGACTTTTATAGAAGCAATGTTCACTAGGACTTTTATAGAAGCCATAGTCTTGAAAGTAACCAGCAATTTTGTTTATTGAACCTTTAGGTGTTTTGATGATAACAAAAAATGTTATTAAATTGACTAATATATCCTTGGCATGATTGAAATCATGACCAAAATAGGACAAAATTATATTTATGTTTTGCACACAAAACGTATAACTGTGACTTTAAAATGTATGCACGTACATAGGTCATTTCGATCTCATACACACATTCTTATGGTCCTATGATACTGCCCGTACTCGAATTTGTGTAAATGCGATTGGTTATTCATGCCTGTACATAATATATGTAAGCCTGTGAAATACTAATTCTATATCACTCACGAGTATGTAAGTCTTATGAGTATATCTCGTACATGAGTCAAAAGGAGTCAACTCTTATGTACGCCTATGATTGTTGAGTAGTCACACCCATGATTATACATGGAAGGGTCATGTCATCTAAGTCACAATCAACTCCGCCCATGCGAGGTCAAGGTTCCAAAGTCAAAGAAAATGTACGCTCGTGTATTATATATGTACTCCCATGCGTAGGCAAAATATGAAGCATACATATCCTCATATAGGATCTCGTTCATGACTCTATGCTTGATTCTGGAAGATGAAAAGACCAAGAAGTCATGCCCGTGTATGGTTTGATCATGCCCGTACACTTCTTGACGTCAAAAAAAATTTGACCATTGGGAGAACAGCTCAAGCCATTAAATAACGAGGTCACACTCATGACAATGTATTCACGATCATACATTAGAGTAAAATTTCAGTTTTAGACTTTGCAACGGATCTATTTCCTCTCCAACAGATCCCTATTATTTCCAACAAGTTTTAAGCTATAAATTTAACGCTTTTTAAAGTGAGAAAGGTTAGAGAGCTTGTGCATACCACTTAACTTTAATTTTCTCTCATTCTTACACCTTTATCTTTCATTCTTCTCATTGCATACTTTTGAGGGAATTTTGTTTGTGTAAAATTGTATATCGGCCTTAAAGAGGCAATATTATTTTTGTATCTTGCTTACAAACTCATTGGACATAATCTTGTATAACTAGTATTGAGGGTAAAATTTTCTTGAATCAAAACTACATTATGGGTGCAATCCTGAATCAATTAGTGTAAGTGGTTAGACGCAATCTCGATCCAACTAGTAGAAACTTCAAATGGATTTGTTTGAATAGTGGATGAATAAGGCTTATAGTTAAAGTTCCGAACAACTATAAAAATTAGCTGAACATTTTTATCCCTTACTTTCTTATTTTTGCCTATTGCTATATATGATTTGATTGATTGCTTGGTTTAATTGAATAAGTCTAAATTAGTTAATTAAGTGTGTTGATTAGTTAATTTTAATTGAAAAAGGTTAAATTTGCAAAAATTGTTAATAAACTTATTCACCCCTTATAGGTTTATTTGACATTTAGTATTTGGGATATAACAATTGATATCAGAGTTTAGGCTCTTGTTTTCAAAAATCTAATAATTTTTAGAGTTTAAGATCCATTTTTGAAATTTATATGACAAACCTTTTTCAAAAATTGACTTTCAAAGAAGGGGTTAGTTCAATTAGGTCACCCTTATTTTGTGGTGTTTATTATGGTCAATGAAAATTCGTATAGAATTTTTTTTTCAATCCATTAATTATAAACTTTGAAAAATTATTGAATTGGAAGATCTTGTACCCACTAACCCTAGAACTAATTTACCTAAAAATGAAAATGATTTTAATGAAATTGATGAAAAAATTATATGTTTAAACTCTAAGGCCTTAAACATGTTGTTTGTGCTTTATACTTTATTGAATTTAACCAAGTTTCATCATGTGAAACAACCAAAAAAACTTGGACAATCTTCCAAACCACTCACGAAGGAACTAATCAAGTAAAGGAGTCCAAGATCGAATTAAGCCTCCATATATATGAATTCTTCGAGATGAACAAGGATGAAAATATCACGAAGATGTATAAAATATTTTCAAACCTTGTAAACGAACTAAAAGTTCTCGAAAAGAGGTTTGAAACAATAGAGAGCTTGTAAAGAAAATTCTTCGATCATTGCCAGAGTCATAGAGTATGAAGGTCACGACAATTGAAGAATCAAAAGATTTAAGCAAAATAGGCATGAACGAACTTATTGAGAGTCTTTTGACTTATGAGATGAAATAGAAGTCCAAAGAAGAGGAGAAAGTCAAGGCAAAGAAAAACATTGCCTTGAAACTAGGAAAGTTCGGATGAAAAATCTTCAATGAATAAGGAAGACATGAGCACACTTGCTAAAAAATTTAATAAGTTTCTCTCCAAATCCAAAGGAATAAAGGAGAAGAAGGGCAAAGGAATTACATGTTATGAATGTAAAGAGCTTGATCATGCACACACGTGACTTTAACAAACTTCAAAAATCAGTACAAATTCCAAAAATTGGTACGGGTATTGTCACAGGTTATGTATGACCACATGCATAGACATATTTTGCTCTATATATAGACATGACGAAAACATGCATGATTATATACAAAGTCACAATATGAATTCACGAGGTGTGACCCTATGAATTATGCTTAAGTCACGCCTATGACTTCTCATAGTCACGATCGTGACAAGCGTGATTTCCAAAAATTTTAGCAATACAGTTCACTGGAAATCCACCTAAATGGCATGCTTGATTTTAAAAATGACCAAAAATTGGCATTAACTGTAATAGTTATTCCAAGTAACAGTCTTATTACATGAAAATCACACAATGTAAGTAATTTTGTGTAACAAAATGAAACCAAGCACTCAACCAATTACTGTTAACATTTATGCCAATATTTGTAATTTTCAAGCATAAACCATAGAAAATTAGAACTCCACAAATTTTCGTTAACCTGATTAATTCATTTAACATACTATCTCAATTGTATCAACAATAATAAAATGTAAATCAATCAAATAAATAAACAACACATATAAGATTTTATACACAAAAGGTGGCTGTAATACCATTATAGGGGAATTAAAGCCACCGAAAAAGTGGCCATATAATAGAATTGAAAAACTCAATCAAATTTCAGGCCTCTATGATAAGATCATCAGTAAAATGAAAATCAAAATTAATAACAAACATAAAGGGTATTTCAAAAGTGTACCTATATTTGGTGGCTCCTTTAAGTCTTTTTGTGGCAAGCAAAGTCGTTTTCCATGTCCTATAAGTTAAAGGAACTCAAGCAATCCATACAAAGCAATAGAATGAGGCTACATATAATGTTAAAGTGCTATAACTATTGGTGTACAATTGTGAGTGATATAGGTGTGTTGTGTGATTAAGATCTTAAACTTCTCACATGTAAGAAATCATTACATTCCTTTATATAGAGATACAGTCATTGGCATGACTTCAATAATATACATTCATGCCATCTGCATGTACACTTATGAATAAAACATTTATTGTCATACATCAATGTTTGGATAACAAACAAACATATCCTTACCGTGCAAGATATGTTTGACTTTATAAATTATGATAATCCTTAACCATTTATACTCATGCCTATGCAAGATGCATGTATGCCTGTCTATTGGCAGATTACTCAAATTTTAAATTAGTTTGACTTTGTTGAAATTAATTCCATCCAAAAACTCAAAATTTCATCAACCATTTAAATGTACACCTATGACACAAGAATGCTCACTATCATGTATCAATGTAAATCCTTAAATCTAACTTTCAACTTGATCTGAATGGATCTGGTAAACCATATGTAATAGTACCGATATAACTAATCATCAAGATAATAATCTTATGCCTCTGATCTTAACTCTTTAGTGTATAACCCTCAAGCTCCCTACTATATCGATTGTATCTAAACTTAAACTAAATCTAGATACAAATCATAAGCAACTTCTAACAAAACATCATGACTATCCAAATAGTATAGTGTTAACAAATATCTATAAGCTTGATCAACTCATTGGTTAATATATAATGCAATTCCTTCATCATTATATCTCATGAGACTGAGATATAGATATGTGTCTATCTCAAGTACCCTTTGTATATGTAAATGTCCAAACTAAAATATTAGATGTGATTCTAACTGATCTAGCTATGGCCATAGTTTTAATGGTTATGGATAACTCAACTAAGACATAGTTTCTATGCCCAAGAGTAATGAATCATACATTGAGGCATCATAGCCTTCATACTGATCATGATATGGTTAATCATTCACCCTTATAACAACCTATTTGCGATACTGAAGTTAATGACATCAAACAAAATCACTTTTAGTACAACAGTCTAACGACCTCAAGTTAAAAGACTATATATATCTATTAAGTTAAAAAAACATTTTTATAAACGCAAGAAACATCATTTATATGAAGTTTTCTACAGTGGGTGTAGCATCCCAGGTTTTAGAAAGCCCTTAGAGGTAGAATTTTGGGGTTAGAAATAGAATTCAGTGATAGATTGGGGATCTAGAAGAGTTCAGGGGTGAGATAGTAGTTTTCCAGAGCTGTGTGGCCTTCGTATGATGCCTTTAGGGAGGTTTTAATCATGCGAAGCGCGGGAAATGAATTTCCTTCATTTTCCCTTGGTGCGCTCCCGTGCACCATCCCTGCACGCTCGTGCATGCGGGTAGAAAAGGATAGAGATGAGGGAGTTATTGCATTTTCTCACTCATTTCAGATTTCTCTTCTTTGTGTTCAGCAGCTCACAGCCCTAGGCGTGAAATCCAGTTCCCAGTAGCTCCCAATCCAGCAAGAGATCAAAGAGATTAGCTTGAGTTTAAGTTCCAACAGCCATGTCAAGAGGTAAGTGCTTCTTACTTCTTCAGCATATTCCCAGTTTGTTTGAGATGTCTGAAAACGTTTGTCGGCGTTTCCAGTATGTTGTGACATGTGTGTATGTTTGTATGATGCTATGATGATGATTTGATGATTTGTTTGATGAGTTTTCCATCCAAAATGTATACTGGTTCAGATATATGTGTGTTAGTGAGAGAACTCTCAGTTTTGCATGGTGAAATGCATGATATTAGAGGAAGGATGAAAATGATGATGGAAATTGGTATATTGAAGTGCCTTGGATGTTTGTGTATGTTTAATTTCAGTTTGGATGAGAATCAGTTGGGTTTCCTGCAGTTTCAAACGCGCCATGTCTGAGCAAGACAAGGTGCACGGTCGTGTGCCCGCAAGAGCATGCCCGTGTGCCCTTGTCTCTGCGAAGGCACGACCGTGTGCACTTCGTGCACACGGTCTAAAAAGCTGAGGACACGACCGTGTGTCCTGAGGGACACGGTCACGTGTCCTTCATTTGCGTGAAATGTACAGTAAATTCCAGAAGCTTGCACGACCAGGCACACGACCGGGGCATGGTCCCGTGTGCCTTTGCTGGACACGGTCGTGTGTGCATGCATGCCCGTGTGCCTTCCTTGCACGGTCGTGTGTCAGCTTATTTTTCCCAGAATTTCAGAAATTGACTTATTAAAGGTTTGGTAATCCATCCAAGGGCTAATAATCATCAGATGATCCAGAAATTAGTTAAGATATACATCATATGCATTCATAGCACCGCATATAGCCTGAATGAGGATCCAGGGATCTGAATTCAATAGTTTCAACATTCAGAACCCAATGTATGTGTTTCAGCTTTGGGGTGAACTCGATGGGGCATCTGTGGGACCCAACATTCTGACACCAGTCAGTCTGCTCAGCAGCATTTCAGTTTCAACTTTCTAGCCAGTAGCTAGAATGTTCAGCCCACTTGGTCAGGATACCTAATCCCTGTGTTCATCAGCCTGATCAGCACAGCAGGTACCTTCGGGTACATTCAGACATAGATCAGTCAGACACATGCATCATTGCCAGTGATTCTCAGTTTAGCATGACATGACATGCATTAATCAGATAATCAGAAATCAGTAACCAGATAACAAATATCCAGTATTCAGTTTCAGCACCCGCAAGCGCATAGATGTATGATAGGGCCGAGATCAGGTATGTATGCCCTTGTTTGTGCTTGCTTGGGTTGAGGGAAGTAGGAAATGCTTACTGGGTGATTTTATCACTCATCCCTTTCCTTCTTCATTTCTTTTCAGGTTGGTTTGCTGCTGGCGAGGAGCGGGTGGACTGAGGCTCGAGTGAGGGGACCCCACACCCATAGTTTTCAATTGTATTTTTAGTTTTGGACCTGTGAGGTCTTGTACATGAATGTAAATGTAAAGAATGTTGTACAGAATAGTTTGCATAGTTATAAAAAGCCAGTTTGGGCTCATTGTATATTTCAGTTTAGTTCAGTTTCCGCATGCAATGTATAGCAGCAGGTTTCTTTTCTTTATCGTAGGATTCCCGTCTCGGGTACCCAATTTCCAGTTTATTAAATAAAATATCAGTTTTCTTCAGTAGCAGGGGTACTCGGGGCGGCGGATCCTACAAGTGGGTCTATCTAGTAAGCATGACCAATAAATCATACACTCATGTGTGTGATTAGGGTACAAGTAATATACCTTGGCATGTGCAACTGTTGTCATATTTTGATAGGATCACTCAAACTATGATAATCCCTATATCACTCAAGTATTAGATTTTTAGTGATATTGAGATTACAGACAATTTTAGTATAGCCACAAATGAGTGCATATATAAGCAAGATCAGTCATTTGATTTCATCATTTCAATTCTATTATATTAAAGGCACATTATATATGTATCAAACAACAATATAAATGAATACCTCATTTTATTAATAATCAAGAATATATTTACAAATTATACAAGAGTATAAGTAAATACATGCATACATAACAATAAATACATGGCTATAGGGCACTAACCTAATAGTTCCTATATTTCATTTTTTTTCTATCATGGTAATTTCACCATCCATTGTCTTTTTCCACTTTTCTCTCTAACATGATTGGTCAAGATTTATGTTACTTGATAAGAAATAAAGTCTCTTTACTTGTTGAACTAATGACAATTTCTTTGAGATCTCCTCATAACTGATGATGATTAGATAGGTTGCATATTGCTAGTTACCTTTAAACCACCTTTTTCTTATAGTACCCCATAATGGGATGCTATATGAACTCTCCTCCTCTATCAGTCCTTCATGTCTTCATTTTCCAGCCACTTTGTTGTTCTACAAGTGCTTTGCATTCTAAAAAAAAACACTAAAAGCACCTGATTTTTTATTTATAAAGTAAATCCACATCATTTTTATAAAATCATTAACAAACAAAAGGAAATATCCTTTGTTACCAAAAGAGGGTGTCATTTTAAGATCAAAGATATCATCATGCACCAAATTCAAAAGGTGTTTTTGCTTGCCATGAGGTCTTTGGAAATGAGAGATAATGTATCATTCTATAAATACAACTTTCACAAACTTTGTTCTATCGTTCTATTTGTGGAAGACCAATCACCATCTCCTTTTGCATTAGAAGTCATAGCCCATTTTGATTCAAGTCCCCATAGCGAAGATGCCATAGGAATGAATTATCTACAAGCTCACTTTTTAATGCTAAATTTCTTAAATATGTCATGGCAAGAGGAAAAAACTTTGTTCTTGGTCATTGCAAGTTTTGCCATGATAACATTGCTTTTCTTATCAACAATTTTGAATTCATTAACATAAAAAGGATCTTATATCTTTTTTGGACAAGCTATCCAATGTTCAACAAATTTTAAGAATGATTGGAAATACAACATTTTTTGCATCTAAGGTAACATTCTGATTAAACATGATTGGTTTTCTTCATGGATTTCCTCTACCTCTTCCTTATTGGTCTATTTGTTGAAAATAACCTCTTTTCTTCTCTATATCTCCCCTGGATGAATTCACCTTGGACTGAAATGCTTGTTCCAAGGGCTATGTGGTTCAAAAGAACCACTCAACTCAAGCATTGTTAATTTTAACTAGTTTCTTGATTTTTCGATAGTAGTAATAATATTATAAACTTAGGAGGTAAACCCCTAAGAATTTTTTTTTTTTATGACCTTTTCCTTTATGTTATCTTCATAGCTTCTAATTTGATTCACAATTTCAATAACCCTTGAGGAAAATTCTCTTATGGATTTATAATATTTTATGGCAAGGTTAGCAAAACTTCTTCACAATGATCACAATCAAATAAAATTGACCTTTTCATTTCCTTGAACTCATTCTTCAAGGTTTTCCATGCAACGTTTGCTTTAAAGGTGCTAAAGATGCAAGGGAAAATGGATTTACTTATTGCTTGATGAAGATACCACAATGCTTAAACATTCTTCTTTATGTTTTCCTTGAATTAAGACTATTTTGCTTCAGTCCAATCTAAGCTTGATCCACTCTTAGGTGGTTTTTATAGTTAGTCTCGATTATCTCCCATAGATCTTGAAAGATATAGAATAACATGATTAGATTACTCTAATATCCATAATTTTCTCCTTTAAAGACCGAAACTTGGTTTTAAGAGTAAGAAAACATGGTGTTGGTTATAGACGAAGAATTAGCAACCATGATTCAATTTAGCTCTAATACCAAATTTGTTGGAATATAAAGAAGCTGATAGGTTAGGAAGAATAGAGATAAAGATTACAAGGCTAGTACTCCTATAGACTACTTTTATTTTTCCGAGTTTTTTCTATTGTTCTTTGTGTTGTTTACAAGGCTTTATAAAAGTCTTACTTATACTGGTACAAAACCTTAAAAGTAGTAAATAATAAATAATCAAAAGATAAGATCTCTTAGAAGAATTAAACATCATATCTCATAGGAAAACTAAACATCATATTTACTAATTTTAATACTAATGTTGATTCATTGTCTTTGTTGTAGTCTTGACTCATTATCTTTAAATATTGAAAATCATATATTATTTGATAATATATGACTAAGTGATTTTAAAATGAGGTGAAAAGTATACAAATATATGATCTAATCACATATGATCTCCTTTGTTTGTATCGTTAAATTAGTATGATATATTTGAACATATAATTGTATTTATTATATATATAGACATAATGAGTTATTTTATCGGATATAACCAACTCTAACCAGTTATGATAATAAAATAATTACTTTCTCTTGCCACATCAATCAGAAAGTGCATGATCGTGATTGAGGGAAACATATTTATTTATTTGTTTATTTATTTACTAGTTTGGTTATGATATCGGAGGCCCATCCCTATCCTTCCTTCAATAAAAAGTTTAAGATTATATTATTGTAAATTATTTATGAAATAATTTATTTTGGATTGGTATCGCTCTTCATTAGTATTAAATATTTTTTTCGGTAATTTTGATAGTATAAATTTTATTAGTGGCTAAATAAGAGAAATAATTAAAAATTTTATTTTCTCTTCCGATGATAAACCCTAAATCTATATTAAAATAATCAAAATGGAAAAGCTTATTTAAATCATCTGGGTACTCGGAGATGAAATTCATATTTCGTACTTACCAAAAACAAATTCATCTTTCGCAATTACAAGTTGCTATCTTAATTTTTGTTTGCCATTTTTTTTTTTTTTAATAAAATTTAAAAGTTAGCTCGATGCATTCAAATTTCTTAATTTTTAAACACAGAGGTGAAGGAATATTATCTCTGAACATTATTCGTAGAAGTGTATGAGTTTTGAAAGATAAAATAACATCACTCTCATTTAACCATAAATAAATTCGTATTATTCCAACAGCCTTGACTCGGACCACTGGCCTAAAAGTTCCAAAATGGGCTCAGGCCCCGACCCGGACCACTGGCCTAGGCCCTCTCAAGGTCCTAACCAACCCATTGACCTGGCTGTCTAGGCCTTGGACTTGGTATCTGGGATTCAGGGGGCTTGTTTAAAAAATTATAAAATAAAATTTCTTTTGTATTATGTTATAATTAAATTAAGTTTAAAGTCTGTATTATAATATAATTTTTAATTAATTTGAATCATACCTATAATTAAAATTTTAAAGGATAGTTAAAACTTTAAATTAAACCATACAATCATTTGAATAATACTTTATATTTGATTTTTTTTTATACTTTGTAATATAAATTAAACTATGCTTTATAAAAGAATATAATTATTAATTCATTTGAATCTTACCTACAATTGAATTTAAAGGTTAAATTATACTTCAATTTTTAAATTAAATTACACATTCATTTGAAATAAATATACTTTATATAAAAATTATTTGTATACTTTATGGTATAAATTAAATTATACTTTATACTACAATATGATCAATAGCTGAATCATATTTATAATCAAATTAAAGTTTGAATGAAATGAGTACATTAATTTAATTATATAATCAATTATATGATTATTTATGAATTTTGAATTTACAGAAAATTAATGAAAAAAATTGGCTTCCTTGAGTTTTGATTAGATTGTATCACTTTAATTCAATAAAATTTTTCCTTTTATAAATAAAACACCTAATTATACATACAAATTAAAAACCAAATAAAAACATATATTTAGATGTGTCAACTGGTATGATCGATTGTAGCATCCCAGGTTAGAAAAGCCCTTAGGGGTAGAGTTTTTGGGTTAAAAATGAAATTCATGAATATATTGAGAGTCTAGAAGAATTCAGGGGTGAGTTAGTAAGTTTCTAGAGCTGAGTGGTCTACGTATGATTCCTTTAGGGAGGTTTTAATCATACGAAGCATGGGAAATGGACTTCTTTCATTTTCCCTAGTGCACTCCCGTGCACTGCGCCCTGCACGCCCGTGCAGGTGGGTAGATTTTGAGAGAGACGGGAGATTTATTGCTTCTCACCCAGCCATTTATCATTTTCAGCCAAACTTCTTCTTTGTTCTTAGCAGCTCCCAGCCCTAGACGCGAGATAAGCATCCAGCAGCTCCAAATCTAGCAAGAGAGTAGATAGCTTTGAGTTTTCCAGCCGCCATGTCAAGAGGTAAGTGTTCTCTTACTTCTTTCGGCGTTCCCAGCTTGCATTTGATGTGTGTTGATGTTGGAAATGTGTGTTGCCGTTTCCAGCATGTTGTGTTATGCTTGTATATTCATATGATGATGATGTTATGAGTTAGAGGATGATTTTCCACCCAGAATACATGTTTGCTTTGCTTGTGTGTGTGTTAGTGAGATAAATGCTTGATTTCCATGGTGGAATGTGCTGGGATGAATGAATGTTGAAATTGAAGTGATTTGTTAGCTTATAGAAGTGCTTATAATGCATTCTAGAAGTTAATTTGAATTTGATTAGGAAATGAATGTGTTTGGATGAGATTTTCTACATTTCCAGGTGAGCTCCACTGTTGCGGAACCAGACACACCCCCGTGTGCCCGCAAAAGCACGCCCGTGTGTCTTGGTTTCTGCGAGGACACGCACGTGTGTACGAAGTGCACACGGCTTGAAATACAGATGCACGCCCGTATGTCCTGAGGGGCATGACTGTGTGCCAGCTTTATTGCATGAATGACCAAATTTTCCAGAAACGTGCACGATCGGCTGTACGGCCTGCGCATGATCCCGTGCATCTGGGCACACGTCTGTATGCCTTTGCCATGCACGCCCGTGTGTGTGTGTTGCACGGCTGTGTGCCTTGCTCACACGCCCGTGCAACAACAAAAGTTTCCCTGAATTAAGAGAAAATGAATTAAAAAGATTTGGTAACCATCCAGAAGGCTAATAATCATCAGATAAGCCAGAAATCAGATAAGAAATGCTGCATATGCATACCATAACATAACATGTAGCCTGAAAGAGGATCTAGGGATCCGAATTCAGTAGTTTCAGCATTCAAAACTCAATATACGGGTTATAGTTTTGGGTGAACTTGAGGGGGCATCTATGAGATTCAGCTTTTTGACACCAGTCAGATTGTTCAGCACTCATTACTCAGCTTTCTAGCCAGTAGCTAGACTGTCCAGCCCACATGAGCAAGATGTCGAATCCATGTGTTCATCAGTCTGATCAGCACAGCAGGTACCTTCGGGTACATATAGAGATTCGCATACATACATATTCAGATTTTAGTTACCATGCCATGACATACATTTCATGATATGATTAATTAATGAGAAACAGACCATCAGAATAATCAGTTTCAGCGCCAGCAAGCGACTAGATGTATGAATAGGGCTGAGGCCAGGTATGTATGCTTGTTTGTTGCTTGCTTGGGTTGAGGGAAGTAAGGAATGCTTACTGGGTGATCTTTATCACTCATCCTTTTCCTTCTTCCTTCCTTTTCAGGTCAGTTTACTGCTAGCGAGGAGCGGGTGGATTGAGACTTGCAGGAGAAGACCCCACACACCAGATTTCAGTTGTATTTTCAGTTTTGGCCTGTGTGATCTTGTATTGTACATTTTTATGTACTCAGATGTAAAGAACAATTGTATAAATACAGTTATATATATGAAAGGCCAGTATGGGCTCATTGTATATTTATATTTCGGTTTCAGTTTCAGCTTCCGCATGCATTGTACAGTAGCAGTAGTTTTCTTTTCGTAGGATTCTCGTCGCGGGTACCCAGATTTCCAGTTTATTAATAAAATGAATCATATTATTCAGCAGTAGGGGTACTCGTGGCGGCGGGTCCTATATCGATGGTACAAACATGAATCATAACTTTTTGGGTTTTTTGACGAATTAGTCATCAAAAATTAATTTAAATATTTTAATTTTTTGTAAGCTAATCTACAAACTTTTTTCATAGACCCTTGACATGACGAACTCTATCGAGGGTCCTCACACAACTTACAAAATTACGTATCATATAAATTTCTCTATTATTATTAGAATGTTGTTGGATATATAAGAATTGAATTTGAAAAAAAAAATTTCTAATATGTAATTAAAAAACTCAATCATCGAAAGTTAGGATATCTGATGTAACTACAATTAAGAGAAGCTTATAAATAGCTAGCAATTTTTTTTTTTTTAAATTGTAACTGAAAAGTTAGCCAAAAAGATAAAATAAAATAAGTTATTCGTAAAATTTTGAAACTCTTATATCCAATCATCATCAGTGAAAATTTCGTTATAACAATATTTCTCGGGAAAATGATTCATATACTAAATGTTTTATTATTTACTAAGATGGATTTTTATATAGATAAAATTTAATTTGAAAACATCATGGATTATTCATAGATTTTTACTTTACGATTGTTAAATACATTATTATTTTTATATGTTTTTAATTATCAAATAAACTCGTGTAACAAACAGAGAAAACTATTTGCCTTTAGTAAAACTCAGTCTCGATTGTATACTAAAAAAAATGTTTCAAATTGGACAAAATTTATGCCTATAAGTAGACCTCAACTTTTATTTTTTCAATAAAAATTTTAGGCTTGGGGCCAAAAATAGTTTATACAATTTAAACGATATTATTTTATCACAAGATGAATAACATCATTTTTTATTAAATGAACACGATGCCATCAAAAAAACCCAACTCAATTGTTCAATTTTCAATTTCATTCAATACGATGTCATTGAATAAACTCAGCTCAATTCTTCAATCTTCAATTTCATTCAAGCTATGCAAAGCATAAAGTCCATAAAATCAATTCAATAGTTGGGTTTAATGGTGAATTGTAGTGTTAACAAATCAAATTTTACATGGAAAAAGGAATAAAAGGCATTTAATTTGAATGAAAATAAATAAACAATATTAAAATACAATAAAATTAGGATAATATTATATATACACATTTTTTGGTACTCACTTGTGTATCCACATGATATATCATTATAAGATTGGATGTTAATTTGTTTTTAATTTAAAATCACTTAATTATGTTTCAATCAGATAATAATACATCATTTAGGTACACATAAATGAGTTCTCAAAAGTGTAAACACATAGTTTTGTTTATCAAAATTATGTGTTATCATATGATTAAAATATAACTAAATGATTTTAAATTAAAGATAAATTAACGTATAATTAAAGATAAATTAATATTTAATCACATAATAACACTTCATTAGAATAATACTTAAAGTCTCACACTTGATACTTGGACTCAAAACGAGCGTTCTAAGTTAAATGAATGAGTCTTCTCTCAAGAACCTTAAAATCGCTAAATCAAGGTAAAACCTTGAATGACTAAAAGAATGCCCCTATTTCACTTAAAAATGACCATAAATGAAGATTGAATAGATGTTCTATGTTCTTGATTTTGAGTAGAACATTGAATGACTAAAAGAGCTATCTTGTTTCATTTGGAACAACCACAAGTTGGAAGTTTTGGAATGAGCATTTCTGTTGAACCCAAATTATGCAATGACAAAGAAACCTAGAAGGGGGGTGAATAGGTTTTTTAAAAACTTTATGACAACTTAAAAACTTTTCTTATTCACAATTTTATCAATCACACAAATTGTATGTTCAATCAAATTAATCAACAACAGCCAAACAATCAACACATTTAATCAAGCAAGTAAACACAATAAGCAAGTATAAAGAGAGAAAGGAAAGAGATTGCTCAACCGATTTTAGATTGTTTTGGAGTTTCTTTGTAAGCCTATCTTCAATTTTTGTATGATAATTTTTGTACGATGGATTTCATCTTCTTACACTAGTTTTTGAATAAGGGATTACATTATTAACATAATTTTACCTAGGGATTCTGCCCCTATCATAGTTTCATAGGATTGCACCCAAGAGTTTGTGGAAATTATATAAGAGAAATTTACCTCACAAAGCTAACACGGTAGTATGCATAAAAACACTTTCTCAAAATAACACACAATAAGAGTTACAGAGAGAAAAGCTGGAGAAACATTTAGAGAATGAAATATGAAAAATTGGTATATGATTTTCTAACTCTTGCAACTTAAAATCAATTAAGTTTTATAGAGTTATATAAGAAGTAGTCGTTGTAGCTAATTTTGAAGCTATTGGAAAAGTTATAGCCAGATGCATAATCATATGTCCTTCATGAACGATCATGCTTCTTTCAGTAAATATTTTCCAATAGTCAAAATTTTCCCATTATGCAAATGCATGGGCGTATGCTCTACACACATAGTTAGATGCCTTTATTATCTTTATTGATTCAATTCTCTAAAACTACATACGGCTTCTTGCATGATATCCATACAATTACCACACGATCAAGTTTTATAGGTTACATGGTCGTGTGAACTTTTTTGCATGGGTGTTTACCCTAATAAAGTCTATTGAACACGAGCATAATTAGGTATACACGAGCACTGCTATCAAAAAATAAGCAAATCATCATATTCATCATATCATCTTCATCATCATATTATCATACCAAACACAACCTAATTTCTACATTCTTTATTCAAATCTATACATCCACCATCAATTTACAATATTAAAGCTTAATTACAAGTTAAAATACAACATATCAAAGTTAGATCATCACCATAATATCATGCTTTATCATATATATAATTCATGTTATAATTAAGCTCAAATTAACATACAATTATTACAATTAAACTTAGAATCATGTGATCTATCATTTTTCATTTATATTCATCATCACAGAACATAAACATGTCAAATCAAGCAAGAACAGAACCATGCATTTCTAAGCTAAGGTAAGAATCTATTTACTTGTTATATATGTTGTTTCTTTCTCTCTCTCTAGTCTTTTCTCCAATGAAAACTCCAATGACTACTTTTGCTTAGCTCTTTGATCTACCCTTTTTAGAAAAATTTTGAGAATTTGGTGCGAATAAAAATATAAAACAGAGCTTGCTTTATATAAGCAATGATTAGACCGACATGCAAGATCGTGCATCTAAACATGCACAATCATGTGCATTTAAACATGCATGACCAGTATGATACGATAGTTTAAAATTTTGTGCCTAACTGAGTTATACACATAATAGCCCCTCATGGTGACACATGTATGACAGAATAAAGTTAAAATGACTATTTTATCTCTCACATCAATTTTAACTAATTTAAATGCATAAAAAATAAATAAAAATTACTTTTTGTTACCTATATTACCAATTACCGAAAATTGGGCCAGTACATAACAAGATTCAACCTCTACCAATACCTTCTTTATTCCGACAACACTCATACTCTCTTTCTATGTTTTATTCTCTATGTATGTGTGTTTTTTTGAAAAAACACATGATAATGTCGAATACCTTTAACATTGCACACAATTGTGCATGACCTCTGCATGGTCATGACAATTACTATCTTATCCAAAATTATATCTCATGCTCACTGGGAATATAAATAATTCAAATATACATGTTGTGTAGGTTGTAAATCCCCTCATGCTCGATCGTTTACTTGAGCAAAGTTTGAATCTCTTATCCTATCACATGCACAAGGGTGCACCCTCTTTGTGCATAGGCATGTATTAAGCTACATTTTAAAAAACTCTACACTTGTCCTCTTACAGGAAAAGACCATAATGCCTTCATAGCAAGTATGAGTGTGCGTCCTTTATATGCTTGGTTGTACCGCCAAAATCAATAATAATTAATGTAAAAAAAAAAAGACATCGACAATTAATAAAATGATAAAAATACCATTGAGGCGTATATGTTGATGTTATAATTAAATTATCACAAAACCCCCCACATGGTTAAAATATACTTAAAAAAAAAACCTTGCATTTTTCTATCATTACAAAAACAATACAAAATCAACAAATAAATGACATTTTGAGTTAACGTTCGTATAAGTAAAATAATAAAATTTCTTTTTGGAATTATAAATCGTAATGTTAGAATTTAAGTGAGATTGTAAAAATGAAAATTTTTAAAGCTTGTAGGGTTTGTTTGTGATAGTTTTTTGTTTGTATAAGCTTAGGGTTCATATAAAAGGGGCGAAGGGTATCTTCTGTATTAAATTAGGAGTTTTAGTTATATCCGGTTAACACTTAAAATCTTGATTAATTTCCTTTAAATATCTTGATTTTTAGTCATTTTAAATAATTATCCTTCTGGACAATAGATAGATGTGAATTGGGCCTAATAGGTTTTACGGTAGAACATTCTATAAGTTTTTTTGGTAATTACAATCATTATTTTAATATTACACTTTCATTCTTATTTAACATTTAAAGTAAATGGTACTCGTAAACACTAAACTATTTATTAATAATAATTATGGTTATAATATTTTAATATGTTATAAAAAATAACTAACTTTTAACTAGTAAGGTAAGAACTAACTAAAAGTATATAAATTTATCTATTAAATTTCAAAAAATCAAATACCCAAATTTGATTAAAATTAAATGTTAAATTTGATAATCAATTGTTAAAGGAGTATTTTGGTCTTTAATATAATAATAAACAATTTTAAAAATTTTAAAAATTAATAAAAAAATTTAAAAAGCTTAGGTTGCCAAAAATAGACACCTGGTTAGATTGATGACCGAATCTAACTATTTCGATAATAAAAACAACTAGATTTTGTTGGCAAAAATTTGATAAAAACTATCAAAGCTATCAGCTTCACCGTTAGAGATAGCCAGAAATGGTTGATATCTTTGAAATTGATCATTTTTGGTAATCATTGATGATCGAAATAGTTATTTTCAATCACCTGATTAAGTGTTTGGTGGTCATCGTGGTTGGTAGTTGGTTTATATTTTATTATTATGTTAATATTATTTTATATTAAAATTTTATTTTAATATTAATATTATTTATTTTGATCATTTTATAAAAATGTTAATAAATTTGAAAAAAAATTGATCAATAGATGAGTATTTAATTTTTTAAAAGTTTTTGTATAGGATTTTATTCTTTAGAAAAATCTGAATGGAATAAATCTTTTGGCCTTATTTTAAAAAAGGCCACACGACTTATTCCCATTTAAATAACGAATTTTCATTCAAAAATTTTAAAAAATCAGATATTTATTTATTAACCAAAATTTTTTTAATTTTTTTAATATTTTTAGTGAAATGACTAAAATATCTTTTAATAAAAAATAAATAGTATTAATATTAAAATAAATTTTAATTTAAAATAATATAACCATGACTTTTCTTAAATTTAATTTAATTTTTGTTAATTTATTAATAATTTAATATTATATTACTATTTTAAAATTATTTTTATAAAATTAATTTTATTATTTTATTATTTTTGTTTAAAAAAATAAAAATAATTCTTTCAATAATTTAATTTAAGGATTGACTATTTAATTTAAGAATTAACCTATGATTGGAATAAGCTGATTGGCCATTACACAATAAGTACCAAATTTTTTAACTTTCTCTTTAATTCTTTTCCTATTGCTCCTCGTTTTCTCGTCATCGAAACACTCCTGTAGACTATTTCTCTGGGGTTTATCGGATCCTCACCTGGCCATGGACTCCGAGGACGACGATTTATATAGCCGCGAGGCAATGGATGACGACAACGACTTCTACAACACTGGAGATGCCGCCTACGCCGACGGTTACGACGATGAGGATAACATAAACGATAATTTCGAGTTCATTGAGGAGGCCGATGTGGAATGCGCCAGTCGTCAGCAGGTTTGATTTGTTGAATTTTTTATTTAGCACAAAGTTGTTGTTTGCTGATAATGTGAGGGTTTTGAGCTTGTATTAGCTTTTGTGGTTGTGCTCGCTGGAATTTTAAGTTAATTGGTTTAGGTATTTGAGTGGTGGTTAAATTTTTTAAAAACATTTATGGTTTTGCCTGATGGTTGATTGTGGAAGGATTGTTGCTATCGTTTGCTTGGAAGTAAAACGACATCACGGTGGTGTGATATGTGGAAGAATTTATTATTATTACTGGCCCATTTATATGGAATTTGTGATTTCTGCATTTGGAGTTGGTAAGGGGAGTTAGGTTGTGGTTTTCTCATTTTTTTTTACACTTTTATGTTGATCAAGAAGCCTAGAGGATTTTGTTAAGGAAAGAAGGTAATTGTGCTATGAAACTGCGTGGTTGTGGCATTTATTTGGGTATTTGGTCGGAAATGAGCAGGTGAATCATTTATATTAAGCAGGATCAGTTCTCATTGGAAATCAGACATCCTTTAGGTTTCGAATTCAAAGAAATTTAGAGAAATTCTTTTTTGTCTCCAAAGAATTTTGAATATATTACTTTTCTTCTTCACTTGATTGAGATAGAATTTGATTGTAATTTGGATTGTTGGGTCCTCTCTTATGGGTACAACTGGATATGAGACGAACATGTTCAGACTCGTTTTCAGGCTCGCTTCATTTGCTAGCGAACGAGCAAGCTGACATATGAGCTGAACACGAATACGAACATTCGCAGCGCTTATTCGGTAAAACGAGCCCAAGCCTGAGCCTGAACAAAATGAAATGAATAGTTCATTTAAAGCAGAACTATTATTCGTTCGGTTTATGCGATGGTGTCGTTTTGTTTAAAAGACAAAACGGTGCTGTTTTGTTTCTGGACATAAAAGGCTCTGTTGGTTCTCTGTGTTTCGTCCAAAAGCCAGCCGATTGATGCCCTAATTCTCAGTCCGTCCCGTTCCGTTCAGCTGTTTGGCTAAGAATCGGTGCTGCAGTGGAGGAGACGTTTTTGATTATTTAGCCATTGTTGATTAGTGTTAAACTGGTAATTAGCAGCAGTATTTGAAAGAAGAAGAGAAGAGGCTGCACTTCAGGCGGTGAGCTATGGTGGCCGTTGTTGTCAATCTGCCACTTGGATCGAACACGTGAGGTTAGGGTTCTGTTCTGAAATTTTATCTTGCATATCAAAAAGTATTAACTGTCTTGAAATTTTCTTGTGTTGTGTTTTTTGACTAGGAAGAGAGAAAAAGAATCGGGTTGCCATTTTGAATTTTATCAACAATTTCCTTTGTGTATTTTTTACTTTGGATTTTTATATTTGGCTGGAATTTGGAATTGATACACTTTGGTATGAGTCATTTGACAAAATAATCAGATTTGGTCTCTTGTAGAAGAATATAAAATCTCAGGCTACCATGTCCACAATAAACTGCAAATTAAGCAGCCAAAATTGGAGAACATCAACCTCAAATATTAACATATAAAATGGACTCAATATAGACTACATAAGAGTCATGCTTAAAGTTCACAATGAGGTACCATCTATCCCTAATGGTTGGGAACGAAAGATGTGTGTCCAGAAGGACCTTGAGAATACCGTGGGAGAGTAATGTGCAAGTGCAACAGCAAATGACATATGTCATAAAATACATTACAGTGTCTAAATAACTGGATGTGAATATACATTTCTAAAAAACGAATAAGCTAATACTGAGAGACAAGCTTAGATGCAAAAAAACAGAAGGCACACTAATTATCTTATCACTGGTTGCAGGGGTCAGGGGACTTGGAAAAGCCTTCGAGTACATTTGTTTTAAGAAACCAAACTGATCCAGTTACTCTTCTTCCACAAATAGTTATACCTTTTCTAGAGGGTCAGCCTTCTGAAGTTGTGAAATATTATACTGTTGCATAAATAATTATTTTCCCTTCTAATTAAAATTGTTATGGACTATTTTATAGCTAGAATCTTCACTTCATCAGTGTTTTAACTTTGTAGATAAATTATGATTGTAATTTCTCTAGTATAGATTTGAGTTAGATTTGTTTCCACCTATTGTCTTAATACAATCTCAATTGTTACTTTATTGATAAAATTATTTAGGGCAAAAGACTTATTCCCACAAAGTTGGTTTAAATGATGAAGTTCCACTTGTCAATTTTCAAAAAGTCTTCTAAAAGGTTAAATACCCTATTTTTTGGGTCATTTTCTATTAGTATTTTTTGTTAATAAAAACAATAAATATTAATTTATCTTTATTAAAATAATGACTAAAATATCTTTATTAATATAATAACTAAAATACCTTTTGTTAATATAATGACTAAAATATTATTTTCTATATAATAATCAAAATATTTTCAAACCCAAATCACAATAAATTACTTAAAAATACATTGGTTGAAATTACAGTTATTATTTCAAATAACAAGTTTTCGTTAATAATTCATCTTGCAGATTTACAATATTTTACATTACAATTTTTAGCAAAGAAGATATATGCTTTAGAGAGCATTCCAAAAAACTGATTATGTGAGCATGAGACAATAGGTGGCCCCAACTTTGTAAAGTTTGATAAGCTTGATTCAGCATCTTCGAGTTGGTGGAGTTTCAAGAGGCTTCTGCTCTAGACGTAAGAAGCTGTAATTTCAATTTGAAAGTCATCTTTTAGTTTCCACTATTCACCATATTCATTTCAAAAGTATTAAATAGGCATTTACAACATACTTCAGTTGATTAACAAGACTAGAAGTGGTTTTGCTATATGAGCCATGATGTCTGTTATAGATTCGACTGTGCTTTGATTAGGTTCAAGTTCTAACACCTTACTTTTTTCTTGTTTTTTTAAGTTGATGTCTAATCTGGCTAAAACATTCAATTCATTCATCCATATATTAATTGAAGAACCCATCAACAACAGTTTTCTGTACCTGAAAAAGTTACAATAAACCTTTTGTAACATGCACTGTTGGTATTACAAAATTGATTGCTCTTAAATACTGCTGTAGGATTCCTATGTATGTTTCTCATCATTTAAATTTTCTTTCCAACACTTTTACAAATTATAGATAGACGAAAAATATTTGGATTGGGCCCTAGTCGTCAAATTGGTTTTGTCAAGGCCATCTGAAGCGACTCTACTTGAACATAGACCAACCAATGATCCACTTGACAACATTGAAGTAAACATGACGGTTGTTGAAAATTTTGACTTGTCCAACTCTGATGAAGAAAATAAGGGAGATGCCTATGTCGAGCAAACACGAGATATCTCTCCTTCTCCCCACACCACCATTATCGCATCTACACGAAAACGAAAGATATTGGTAGTTTGGGAATGTTTTTCTAGAAGAGAAGATAGTTATCATTGGAGATACACAATACGTAGTGTGTAAGTTTGGTAAAAAAAGGTTGAAGCTTTAATCAACTTATACAACCACACACCTTACGAGGCATATGGAACTAAGTCTCGAGAGAAAGAAAATATTGGGGAAAGAGATTCTTCTTAAGGGAGGGCCAAACAATATTGGTGTACAGGGCCATTGAATCTCATGGGAGTGCATCTGTAACAAGCGCATTGTTGATCAAAATAAGCGGGAAATATAAGCACACTAAGGTCAACAACTTCAATAACCTTTTGTAGGGAAAATGTATTTAACCTATTAATACATTTAATTTATGTTTGCAGGTTAGAGAGGCACTAGCACATTTTATTTTGGCTGCTGAGTTGCCTTTCAACTTCGTTGAGAATCCTGGGTTTAATTTGTTTTGCTCGGTCTTGCAACCGTTGTATGAACAAATTGATCGAAAACAAGCGAAGGCCGATTGTGAACGGGTGGTCCAAGCGGAAGCGAAAAAACTTAAGAAAGAGTTGGACCAACTCCATAGAATAAGTTTGACAACCGACTTATGGAAGTCGGATGCACAGAATCTCGAGTACATGGTAGTTACTGCGCATTGGGTGGACATCAAGACATGGACATTGCAGAAGCGAATATTGAGCGTTGTACACGTGCCTCCCCCTAGAACGGGAAGAAACATTGCAACGACATTGTATAATTGTTTCATTGAATGGGGAATACAAAAGAAGGTGTGATATAGTATAACACTATAACTTCATATTTGCCTATTATTTTATTGTTCTTATTTTCTAATTATTTGTTTGTGTTTGCTTTGTAATTTGTAGGTGCACACCATCACCGTCGACAATACCTCCACCAATGATGCATGCATGAGGTCGTTGAAAGAGGAATTTGATATGGAGTCGTCATTAGTGGCTGGTGGTCAACTCTTCCAAGTTCGATGCACGGCCCACATCGTCAACCTTCTTGTACAGGAGGGCATGGGTGTAATCAATGATATCATAGACAAAATAAGAGATTGTGTGAAGTATCTACGGGCAAGTGAGGTTAGACAGAAGGCTTTCGTCCGTATTTGTGAAATATGTGGAGTACCACAAAGAAAATTAATTCTTGATTGTCCAACCCGATGGAACAGCACGTACCAAATGTTGAAGGTTGCTTTGAATTTCCAAGAAGTTTTTTCACAGTACGCTTGCAAAGATGGAACATTCCTAGAATTTTGTCCTTCTCCACAGGAGTGGGATAGGGTGGATTGTATATGCGATTTTTTGGGTATTTTCAATGATGTTATGGAGATTGTTTCTGGGACTCAGTACCCTACTGCAAATTTGTATTTCCTTGAAGTGTTTCGAATAAAGAAGATGTTAAAGGATAGAGAGTTTGATTCCAATCAAGATGTGGCTCTCATGGTGGCAAGCATGAGATTGAAATTTGACAAATATTGGGGACAAGTCAATTTGCTCATGTCACTTGCCAACACACTGGATCCTAGGTAAGTTTTGTGAACTTCTAAACTAAACTAATCTAAACCCTCTAATAAATAATTTATTCTTTTATTACAGGTTTAAATTTGAGTTTATACAATATGCTTTTTCGATGATATATGGTGAGTATCAAGCGAGGAAGGAGATTGATAATGTTCGAAAAACCCTCCAGGACTTATATGATGAATATAAAGACATTATTTATCGGGAAAATCCAACCCTTATCCCTCAAATTCAATCAAAATCACAGTTCGGTAAGGTTATTTAATAAATTGTAACTATATTCTAAAGTACATTATTTCTTTCAATATATTTATTTTTACATTATTATTAACGAACCATTTTAGGAAGCGAGTCATCAATGACCTCTGGTGATTGTAGAAAGACAACATCATCATCACGACAACCAATTCCATCATGGGAGGATTGGCTACTTGAAAAGATGAAGATGAAGCAAACCGTACTTGATAAATCGGAATTGGATATGTATCTTGAAGACAGACTTGAGGAACCTTTAACTAATTTCAATGTTTTGGCATGGTGGCAACTTAACCAGCATAGATACCGAGTACTATCTCGTATCGCATTGGAAATTCTAGCAATTCCAATCTCCTCAGTCACTTTAGAAAGTGCTTTCAGTGCTGGTAGTAGGGTTATTGACCCATATAAGGCGTCTCTATCACCAAAAACTGTCAACATGTTTATGTGTGGTGGTGATTGGGTCAGAGTCATGCATAGGATTACAAAACCCCTTAAGGTATTTCAAATTTTAATAATTCCTTATATAATGTTTAATTTATAGTATGATCTTTACTGATTAATGGATTAACTAACTAACCCATTTATTTTCTCTTCAATTATTGCAGACTGAGAATGAGATTGAAGAGTTTTACTTGACAGAGGATTAATGGATTGGACAAATGATTTTCTAAATGATCTGTCATTTGATTTTGTCGGTTGGTTTGTAAACTTTGTATTGTTGTCTTGCTTGTCGTGGTTTGTATTATAAACTCCATTATTTGATCGTGTTGGTTGAGTTAGATTTGTTTTGTTAATTGATGCAACAAAATTATTGCATATATATATGCATTTGTTATTTATTTGATGGAGCAGATTCATTGTGTTAGTTGGCTCTTGGTTGGATTGGATTAGAATTTCTTGGTTGGATACAATTTGGTTATTTGTTTTTTGACGTAGAAGACTTATTGCATACATTATACTTGTGCCGCATATTTGGTGGTTGGATTGGATTTGGATAATTTTCAGGATACTAGCTAATTCTAAGCCCTGTCCAAAGTGTAAGCGACCGAAGGGTGTAAGCAAATGTCATGCTCACCACCTTGTAAATTTGAATTCTACTGGTAAGCTTCTGAAACTCAATCCAATTGATAAGTGGGTTGCCTCTATTTTAGGAATTTTTGTTATTGAATTTGACATCTGAAGGAAAGTGTTTGTGAAATATTTGCCACTTATATGTTGTACATACCAAAAAACTATAAATATAAGTGTTCCGTTTCCCCCCATTTATGGCTACCATTGCATCACGTTCACATAGTATTTGACTCCTGTTATCTGGATGCAGGCTCTGCCTTGGTGCATGGTCAGACCACGGTGAGAGGACTGGTGGTTTCTATGCTTGTAACCGTTATGAGTCAGCTAAGCAACAGGGAGATGTAAGAGAAATATTCTTCTCTTTTTAATATTTTGCTTATCATTTCTGCAAGTAAGTGTTAGCAATTCAAAGTGGCTGAGATTTTGCTCTTTGACTTGCAATTTTCACTTCTTTGTTTGTAGTATGACGAGACTCTGAGTAGAAGAGAGAGCTAAGAATTCTCCGGGGAAATACGCACATTATTACAAACGACGGGCAAACAATCAATCAGTAAGTAAATTTCTTCCTAACTCAGTTTCTATGCTATGATATGGGTTGATTCTCTCTCTCTCCCTCTCTGTCTCCCAATTCTCTCTTCTTTCTTGGTTATTTTGTTGTCACTGTTACTTCTCCCCATCAAAAGCATTCTTGACGTCACAATATAATGTTATTGTCATAAAGTATTCATGTTGCAAAATTTTAAACTGGAAATGTATTACTAGCTGCAGTGCGTATTGCATAGAACTGAACAACTTGGGTCCACACAAGACCACCATGAACTCTTCTTTTATGAAGGTGCTTGTTGTTAGATGTAGTGCTTTTTAAGTAGACATTAATGAGTGAGGGAGCCTTCGAGATTGGGAGCACTTTATTATAAATTGCCTGAGAAAGAAGTACTTTCTTTAAAACCTCTTGGCAAGTCATTTTGTTTCTGCTATTTCTGCAATCATTTCAAGTGTTTTTCTTATGTAAGTGAGTTATAAAAAGGTATGTAAAAAATGTTGTTTAAAATTACTTTTAAATGCCTTTTTAATTGTCAAAAATGACTTTCAGGCAAACGCTACATATCAGACATATTATGAAATTGAGTTTAAGTATTTTTGTCACATCCCAGAATTGTGAGTTAATCAAATGCATTCATAGTTTATTGTTACCATACTTAAAATTTGATGCCAGATCATATATAATGTCTTATCATATCAAGTTGAAAATTATTGGGAATGAAGAGAAGGGGGAAATATCATAGAAGAATGCTCCAAAAGTTTCATAACTTTTGGAGTGTGTTTTTAACCAAGCCATCATGGTTTACTTATGAGGTAAATTGTAAAAATCCATTCAATGTCATTCTTGATGGAGACTTATTGCCATACAACATTTGGTACAATAAAATAGAACATAATTATATGAAAGATGACTTATTTTCACAGCTTAAGATCTTTACAATATTGATAATATAAGTCTGTAGGCTCTTAGTCTTTTATTTTAGTCAAGTAAAATTATTCCAGAAGTACATTTGCTTTCAGCAGGACATTTAGGGAGAGTTTTACATTACATAATGTGTTAATCAAGTAAAATTAGTTTGTCCAATACCTTCTTCTCTCTTAATATTGGAATTTGATTCTGCATTCCAATTGCATAACGTGCCATAACTTGAATTTTTTTCTATCTAAATGGTATTTGTTATCTGTGTTTTTATCTGACAGTCGAGGCAAAATGCTCTAGCAGATTAACATCGAATGCAGGCCGTACATGTGAGTATCTTATAATTGTGCAATCTTCATCATACTTTTAAGGTGGCTAGACAATCAACAATAGTGTTCACCATTTTTGTGGTCCAAACATCTATTGTGGCAACTTGTTTATGGGTCTTTGTCTCTTTCAAAAATTTCTGATATTCTGAAATTATCCTGTAGACAAAAGTGATTGACGATGGGTGTTTTTGTTGTATATCATTTCTTTTTCTAATAAAAATATGGTCGATTCATGGTATCCATCTTTGAACTCTAGAATGAATTCATGATCGTCTGCTTGCGGTAGCATGAGAGATGCCTTGTGCTTTTGAGATTTGTCGAGAAAAAAAGTAGAGATCTAGATGTTGCTTTTTTTTTCATGATTGGATGCATCTCTTAACATTGGGTTGAGTTTCTGTTATGAAGGAGCATCAGATGGCTCTTTGTACCATTTGATAGTTTGATTCTTTAGACCTTTGGATGTTCTGTTCCACTAGGGTTTCTAATGCCCAAATGTTTGTTCTTGAAAGCTTGAGAAGCTTAGTGACACTCGATGCACACCTGAATCACAGCTCAAGTTCATCATTGAGGCCTGGCTTCAGGTAAGTCTGGCAATTCATCATGTGTACAAACTATTGGCTTTTTTTTCCTCTGTGAAGATTGAAGGCGTTATATATTGTATAATTACTTCTGGCATTCTTGTTATTTAATTAGTAAAGATGAAAAGATCAGTAGTTTTGAAAATATTGTTTGGTTTTCGTTTTAGATACTGTTAGTTCTTAGAGAGCTGAGGTATTTGAGTTTTGGGCTTCCGGCCCTGTCATAAACCATGTGTAATATTTATAATATATTTATAATGTGAATTGCTCAATACCTCAGAACCTTCAGCTGGGCATATTCCTTGTGTTATTCATACTTAGCTGGCTCATGCACAAACACAGACGCCCAGACAAAATTAAATGTCTCGAGTCCTTATCTTGGAACTTGCCATTCTCTTGGTTAAATCTCTTTATATATATAGAGTCAATCTCAGGTGCTGATTTCTTGAAGTTTTTAGCGTCTGGACCAAGGGTCAGCGGCTAGGACATTTGTACTTGAGAATTTTGACACCCACACATTAGCAATATTATTAATTTATGGTTAAAAATTGGTATAAGGGAAGTGGGAGTAACATATCAAAGCATTTTTCTACTAGTGCTTATAGTTAATTTTGTTGTTAAACTTATGATCTTGTTAGTACATATTTTCAGATAGTTGGATGTCGAAGAGTTCTTAAATGGATCTATGCATATGGATATTACCTCCCTGAGCATGAGCTTACTAAGAGACAGTTTTTTGAGCACTTGCAAGGTATCTGTATTTCAAAATACGGTGTTGGGAGTTGAATAAAAATTGTTTTTGTGCTTTATTTTGTCTACTATGGTATGCAATGGCCTTTTTACCTTCTAGGCGAGGCAGAGTCAGGTTTGGAAAGGCTTCACCAATGTGTGGAGAAGGAATTACAACAATTCCTCAATGATGAAAGTTTATCTAAAGAATTCAATGAATTCCAAATGAAGTTAGCTGGGCTGACCAGGTATTTATTGCTTTGATATTATGTTAATTTGATTAGTATAAATTTAATTGATTTCTCTGTATTAATGTTTTATGTTACTAGTTACACCATATAAAGAATGTACAACTAGATTTTGATTCCATCATTACCAAAAGCCTTTTTTTGTTTTTTTTGGATAAAGTAAAAAATTTTATGGAAAGTACATAAAATACAGAAATACGAGGGCATACCCCAAGTAGAAGTCACAAATAACTCAAAAAGCAATAACTACTCGAGCACTCAGGCTCCCAGAAAGCTAGTTTTCATTATGTTGTTCTTTTTTCTTTGTTGTTAGAATGAATTTTCATTATTTTTAATTACATGTAATATTCCATTTCAAAAGCAATACAGTGGTTATTTTTGGCCAATATAACAAATTCTTCTGTGTCTGTTATTTTTGCGTGTCTTATTCTATTACTAGGTGTCAAAACCTTCTGATTATGCTCTTCTTGTTTTCAACTGCAACAGTGTGACTAAAAACTACTTTGAGGACCTGGTCAGAGCCCTAGAGAATGGCCTAGCAGATATCGAATCCCACACAGCTTGTAGTAAGGCGGCTATGTCAAAGCCTCAACAGGTTCGCAAATGTAAAAGTGGGAGGGGAAAAGGGGGTAATAGAACTGGTGACTCGCACTATGCATTTAGATAATATTGTATCTGTTGTCCTTTAACATGCCCTGTTGTGTCAGCAGTTGTCCTGAAAATTTAGAACATCTTGTCTTGCTTGCTCAACTCAGAAAGAAACCTTTTTGACGGTTCTCTAGTTAGGGAATTCTTGGTATAGGTAATGGTGTCTCGATTGTTTGTTTCGTGTATCTTTTACCACTAGTTTGATAGCGTACTTCTTTTCAGAGGCACATGTAGAAGTTTGTTTGGCATGAGGGTATTAAAGGAAAAATGGCCTGTTTTTCTATTTAATCGTGTGTTAGAGAGAGCAACAAAATTTGTCGTTTCCCTTGTTTATAGTTATTGTCTGCAAAATGAGCTTCAGCAAGTTGTGTTAGTATATTATGCATCGTCCTATGGTACTTGATACAACTACTCATCACTCATTCTTATAATATATATATATATATATATATATATAGATATATATATAGAGCATATGCTTCCTATAATCTTTGTTACTTAGCGAGTTCTAGGTTTATAAATATTGTATTCATGCATCTTGCTTTCCAATGAAAATACTGTATATGGTTGTACTTTATTCCATATGAAGAATTTGTTCTGATACCTTCCATGAAAGTTGTAGTATGTTATAAGTTTAGACTCAATATTACAAATCTAGCAGTCAATATCATGAATTTATTGGTGGTTGTATAGTTTGTATTAGGGAACACTGTTGCTTCAGTACTCAATTCTCTATTTGAATGTATGTTAAAAAGTAGAGCCTTAATTCAGTGCCAAGTAAAGCATTATGGTGGCCAAAATCAACCTCTCAAACAAATGGAGAGTTGTTAATTTGCCCACAAAAAAGATGCTTTTACTTGTGTCAATTTCTATTCACATTATGATTTTGCAACATTCCCATTATTATGCAAAAACAGATGGAGGTTACTGTAAAAGAAAAAGGTTTTTTTATAGTTCTTGAATATTGTAATACAAATTACAACAATATATATAGTTGATCAATTCTAATCTTAAAAGGAATTGAATCCTTATTTTCTTAGTATATCTTGATCTCTTATTGATATACATCAATACAATATCTCTATCTTGATCCTTATCTTGATCTTTTCCTAACATACATCAATACAATATATTTATCATCTAATAATCAATACTCCCCCTCAAGCTGGTGCATATAAATCATATGTACCGAGCTTGTTACATATAAACTCAATTCGAGGCTCCCTAAGAGATTTTGTGAAGATATCAGTCAGTTGTTCATTTGAGCAAACATAACTAGTAGATATACAATCAGAGATGATCTTTTCTCGAATAAAGTGACAATTTACTTCAATATGTTTAGTTCTCTCATGGAACACTAGATTGGAGGTAATGTGGAGAGCTGCTTGATTATCACACAATAATTTCATTGGTGGGATATCTGCAAACTTTAGTTCTCAAATTAATTGCTTTAACCATAGAAGTTCACAGTTTATAAGGGCCATAGCACGATATTCTGCCTCTGCATTTGATCTGGCAACGACCTCTTGGTTTTTACTTTTTCATGAAATAAGATTTCTTCCAACAAAAACATAATAACCTGAAGTAGAGCGTTTATCAGACGGAGAACCTGCCCAATCCGTATCTAAGTATCCAATGATTTGTGTATGACCCTTATTCTCATATAACAATCCTCTTCTTGGAGCTCCCTTGATACACTTCAAAATTCGTAAAGCCGCATCCCAATGACTGTCACACGGGGATTGTAAAAATTGACTAACCACACTGACTGAAAATGAAATATCAGGCCGAGTGATTGTGAGATAGTTGAGTTTACCAACAAATCTTCGATATCTTCCAAGATCAACAAGAGGCTCCCCCTGTCCAGGTAACAGCTTGATATTAGGATCCATAGGTGAATTTACAGGCTTGCAGTCTATCATTCGTGTTTCTTCAAGAATATCAAGTGCATATTTTCTCTTAGAAATAACAATACCATTGCTAGATTGAGCAACTTCTATCCCTAGAAAATATCGAAGTAATCTTAGATCCTTAGTTTGAAAATGCTGGAACAAGTGTTTCTTGAGCTGTTCAATACCATCTTGGTCATTTCCCGTAATAACAATATCATCAACATAAACCACCAGATATATGCATTGTCCCTGAGAAGTATGTCGATAAAATACTGAATGATCAGATTCACTTCGAATCATTCCAAATTCCTTAATGACCAAGCTAAAGTGGCCAAACCAAGCACGAGGAGATTGTTTCAAACCGTATAATGATTGACGAAGTTTACACACCAATCGAGACTCCTCATGAGCAACAAAGCCAGACGATTGCTTCATATAAATGTCTTCATCAAGATTGCTATGAAGAAAAACATTTTTAATGTCCAACTGATAAAGAGGCCATTGTCGTATAGCGGCCATAGATAAGAATAACCGAACAGAGGACATCTTGGCCACGGGAGAAAATGTTTCACCATAATCCTGACCATAAATTTGAGTATACCCTTTTGCAACTAAGCAAGCCTTTAAGCGATCAACACGACCATCATGATCAACTTTGACTGTGTAAACCCAGTGACAACCAACTGTAGAGTGTCCCGGTGGCAATGGAACAAGATCCCAAGTACCATTGGCATGTAAAACCTCCATTTCCTCAACCATAGCTTGCCGCCACCCAGGATGAGACATAGTCTCAGAAATGGTGGATGGGGTAGACACAGAAGACAAAGTGAAAACAAAAGCATAAAAGAGTGAAGATAATCGATGATAACTCAAAAAATTGTAAATAGGATGAGGATTACGGGTAGATCGCATACCTTTACGAATGACAATTGGAAATTGATCAACAGGAGACAGGACGTCGAGACGAGGAGAAGCTGGAGCAGAAAGTGAGTCAAACTGGCCTGTAGCGTCAGACTGGACCTCAGTAGCAGTGTCATTATTGGTAGGAACATCTGAAGAAGAGACGACAAAACCTTCACCAGGAGTAAGAGGAACATGGGAAGGGTCAGATAGGAGTTCAATGTATGACAGTGGGAACAACTCAGTGAGAGGACGAGTGTCTGATTTGGAATGATTAAAGTAGGGAGAGTCTTCAAAGAATGTGACATCAGCAGACACAAAAAATTGTCGTGTATCAGGGGAATAACATTTGTACCCTTTTTGAAGACGGGAATAACCAAGGAAGATGCACTTA
>JAJEJH010000689.1:163617-168617 GCA_026122585.1 Anacardium occidentale | reverse complement strand
TTTTTCCGAGCCTCCCATGCCGTGACTTGGCTTCGACTTTGAGTATGATGAATGAGTGGAAAGATCTTTATAGAAGTCCCTGTCCGATTCAACCAAAGAGTTAGTATCTATAATATATATATATATCTTTTATATAAGGGGGAGAACTGCAAGTTTTTTCTGAAAAGACTTGCAGCTCCCCTATCCGAATCCCGCGAGGGACTAAGCGCGAGACGAGCCATAACATAAGGGGCGAATCTACTCTTCGTAGAATCGACCATAGATATCTTCTTTTTTCGGTATATTTGCATCAGGCTTAGCCCCTACTAGTAAGAAGGCGTTCCCGAAAGGGGACGAAACCTGTCTAAGATCCTGTGTGCGGCTTAGTAGCGCGTGAACAGAACACGTAGCCTAAGCGGAACTCAATATTCAACCAACCTATGATCCATTTATTTAAGATTTAATCAGCTTACTATCAATAAACCATGTTTAGGTTCTCGTTTCGGGAGATCTTGGAACGTGCCCGTCGTGTGAATGCGCATACAAATAGGGTCACTATTCGCCTACTACTAATAAGGGCGGAGAGTGGATTCTAGATTCTATCAGTCGGGTAGGCTGGACTGGGGTTCTGGGAAAATCTCTACGAATTCTTCTTTTCAAGAGACATCCCTGGGTTTAGTGATGTCTCCGGCAGCCTTGCTGGGATCTCCAGATCGAATAATTGGTTTACAAGACGCTCTTAGGGGGTCTGGTCTTGTCTTCTCGGATTCCAGCTTTTGACTTTTCTTATAAAAAGCTTTGACCTACTCCCTGAGCAGAGATGTACGCTTTATACAGGTTGTGGGGTCATGTATACTCATGGGATGGCTTTTTTTTGGAGTAATGCCATTTTTTCATTGCATCCAAATCAATCAAGATCTAAGTAGTTGTTCAGTAAACTATTATACTTCTCGCATGCAGTACCCGAGTCTTGCCTATTTAAGGAATATGGAGGAGGTATGTGTCCTCTCGGTCGCCTTGACCAATCACAGATCAGCCCGACTAACGGTCGCTTTGATCCGTTACAGATCAGCTCGAAAGTACCCCTTTCCATTATGATAGGGGTGTATGGTAGGGCTAGAACAGGCATAATCGCTTGAACGGCTAGAAGTGGGCCGACTATCTTCCAACAAAAAAAAAAAAAAAAAGTAAATATAAATATATTAAATATAAATATATATATATATAATGGATATTCGGCGTTTAATGATATAGTATAGTCTAGTTCTAGACTCAAGCTAGCAAAAAACAAGACTGAGGTCGATAGGGGCATTACTGGTAATTTCATTTCTAAGGTTCTTTCTGAAGTATTAACCATTGGCTAGCGCTCATCTCCAGCTCTGTTTCCAGCCTTTTATTTCATATATCATTCCCGTATGCCATACCTCTTATTTAGTCTTGCTATACGTCCAAGCCTTCTCCCATCGGTAGTTGGAAGCAGAACTGAGACTGGATGTAACTGAAGGAAAGGGGATATAGGTACGATAGGAGGGCACGGTTAAGCAGGTAAGCGAAGGCTCTCTCTCTCGCTCTGTGGTCTTGTGTAAAGCCTTTCCGCCCATTATTAATTATTATTGATCTTCATTCTAAGTGAGCAAGCAGGTCGAAAGCAGTTGAGGTGATAGCAATAGTAAGCAGGAAAGCAGAAGCAAGAAGTCTTGAACTCTTGTGTAATACAGCTTCTCGGTCGCATTTCATTGGTCTCTAAGGCGCTTAATCGTTCATCGATCTTTTCTTCTTTCTTCAACCGGTCATATCTGATCTGTAGCTGGTAGCGACATGAGGAAAAGGTCCGGAATGGTCTATTTGATTTTATACGAGTTTAAGGGGTCGGATGGGTCAAGTACGACCTCTAAAAACATGCGATAATCGGCTTTTTTAGTAGCATCTGTCCTTCCCGGCCTGCTGTCGTCAACGGTCCACTTCCTTGAATGAGAGTTGGTCTTCCCCATCCACGAATACGGTTCCCTTTTTTTATTCAAGATAGCTTTTATTCAATTAGGGCGAATACCTTGTAACCGAATTTTTTTCTTGAAAGATATGCTACTTCCCGGTCGAGCTGTCTTGTAACGGTCTCTAGGGTCTTCGGTCGAATTGGTTTTCTTTCTTGTAGTAATTCATCTGATGAGTTCATCGCGAAATTTGAGTTTAAGCATCGGCATCGGGTTTCTGAAAGCTATCTTCTGTCGGGATCTCCGATCGCCTTGTATAACTATCATAGCTTATGGCAGGAAGGATGGATGAGCTCCCTATTGATATAATAAAAGGGGATGGAGGTTAAGTCTGAGCCTCGGATGAGGGGGGAGAATATAGACACTGGGAAAGGAATCATGGGAGTCCGCTCCAAGATTGGAATGAGGGGAAGGAATGGAAAGATAAATGGATGGGGAATCCCCCTATGTGCTGAGAATAAGAGGAGCCAACAAACTGAAAGATACCCGCATGAGAGCCTCAAGCCTATGTAATAGTATCAACCCTTAGAAGATAGTTTAGCATCACCCTACCGATGAGTCTGGAGGAAAGACTGGTGAATCAGGCAACCCCTCTACCTTGAATTCATAACTTGCAAAATGAATTGCATCGACATCGTTGCCCGTGGTCGAATGCCCCTTTCCCACGCCACCAATCGACGAATGCTGAGGAAGGAGTGAATCAACTAATGCAACCAACCACAATACAATACACCACCCGAGCAACTACCCAACACCCGAAAAGGCGGAATAATACCAGGAAGTGACCAAGCAACTCCAAGTGAATAACCCAACCACGACTATCTAACCAACTACCGATGAACTAATCAACAACCGAACGAGACTGAATCCAAGCGAGTAAATGAACGAGTCAGGGGTTTGTAAAGAGCAAAGGACTCTAAAAAACACTACCCGGAATAGGAGTCTTGGCTTATGAGTTTGAGTTTGAGCTGGAAGACGAGTCGAAGAAGTCAAAAGAGCAGGAAGAGGCATAATAGCCATCAACCGAAAGCAGTGCAAAAATAGGAGGAGAGCTTGTCTCAGCAAGTGATTGGGATTGGCGACGAGGAAAGAGTTGCCTGACCGCGAGGAAGGCCCTAGACGAGTGATTGGTCGAACATTGGAAAATGGAATTGCCGTATTTTTTATTAAAACTTCTTCTTACCTTATTCTTGACCACTATTAGCACAGCTTCGAAAATCGTTATCTTTTATTCGCCTGTGAAAAATGAATCCAAAATCCAATTGAGAACTCGATCGAAGGGAAGGCTTGAGTTCAGAGACGAAGATAAGGCTTGGTGGCTTTCGAGGAAAGACTAGCTAACAAGCGAACGAACAAGAGCTCCTACTCGTGTTCCTGCTCCAGCTCCTATATAAGAAGCTACATATGCTCTGACAAGACGCTTTCTATTCTCTACAGCTTTCCTTTTATTATTCCTATTGCTACTATAAGTCCTCCCATTAACTACAGCCAAGACTCCGCCTCTATCTCCTATGCCCCGTTATTTTGTCATTTTGAATCGTTGCGTTGATTGCTTGTGGTGATTGCGGTTCCTTTGTTTGTGTTATACCGCTTTCCTTTCCTTCTGGTGTGCTGGCAGGCAAGGGAGGACGAGGACTGGAGTCCAACCCGCAAGGAAAGTACAACAAGGATCAAAGAACGTCTTAAAGCTCGCCTCTTTGCTTTCTTAAAAAGAAAAGCGGACTACGCAAGAAGAGAGGCTCCACCATAAGCCCAACTCTAATGGTGGGGGGGGAATCTTGAAAACAATCTTATTGGAATTATTGGAAGCGGCTTTCAAGTGAGGGCAATCGTCATAGTCAGCCAGCGAGCAATCCCAAGAAAGCCAGCTACCTAGCCTTTCTGATTTCCATCGCTAGCTTAAACTGAGGAATAATAATAGGAAAACCCCCCAAGCCCCTAAGCTATTTCAATGTTATTATTCTGTCTCTTTCCTCTGTCCGGTACCAAAGCCACTCGAACTCGAATGCCTCACCCGCACCTACTTCGAATGCCGCACCAACTCCCTCAAACACAAGGGAGCGGGCACTGCTCTCAGCCTGTCGTAATAACAAAACAAGACTCCATACCGGAAGATCATTACCTTCTTCCTAGAACGGAATATAGACATTGGTATAACAGGAGGCTCGAGAGACAGACCTCGAGCGACACATCGTAATTTACGCTAACCTCAGCGTACCATCGGAGAGACTTTAGCCACATCTTAACCCATGGTTAAAGAATGAGGCAATCAAGAGAGTCCTCCCCCTAAACTGGATAAAATGTCCGAAGACCTTCTCTTTCCTTTTTTTGACAAACAAAGCGAAGGCGCTACTTAGCCCTATAAAGAATGAAGTCCCGTGCGACACCCGGCGTTAACACTCCCAAATCTTGAAATGCTAACCACAGTTTCAATAGTAACGGGAATACGCCTGACGGCGAAAGCATACAAAGATAGTGACGCTTGCTTAGATTTAGGGCGATAGGGCGCACCACAGATACGAAAAGAAGCACCCCTAAATCGAAAGGTCAAAGACAGAGACATAGTACCAGTTACATCTCTAATCTTTGAAAAAATCGGGGTCTTTTCCACATAATAGCGTCAACCAAAGACCGGAGCATCTTAGCAGACACTGGAGAGAAATCCCTAGTCACTTCGTCGCTCCAAAATCTTTTGGCAAACTCCTATATAATAATAAAGTTTCAAATTATAGACTTTTTCTTTAGATATAGTTCTATTACACTGAAAAAATGTATTATTGTACGCCACCTTCTCGTCGGCGATCACCGTCGCCAAGAATGGCATAGTTGCAAAGCTTCGTCGTGCCATACACCCTCTCAGCAGCTATCCACACAAGCATATGATGTGTAAGTGTGAATAGAGGCCAAAAACTCAAAAATCCGAGGGGTTGACCCTTCGTGAACGTCACAACCGATGACCTATAGCCTTGATTATCTAAAATTGAAAGACTACAGAACAAAGTATGAACGTCCAGGAAGTTGCAAAGGGAA
>JAJEJH010000689.1:99926-158602 GCA_026122585.1 Anacardium occidentale | reverse complement strand
GCTCGTGCTTTCTCACAGCAGTACGGGATTGACTACGACGGGACGTTTAGTCCCGTGGCAAAGATAACTACTGTGCGAGTGCTCATCTCTCTAACAACAAGTCAGTCCTGGGCAGATGGACGTCAAAAATGCCTTTCTCTATGGCGTCTCTCTACACCGTTCCCCTGCCTTCAGTCTTCCCTGCCCCTGCATTCACACCACATGAATGAAATTCCACATTCCAAGCCAAGCCCAAGCATCACTGAATGCTTCCTTTCCCGATCTCGGACACACAAGACTGTGAAAGTGACACAGCGTCTGCAAAGTCGGCCTGCATATACTTCGGATTAGACTTCTTGATCCGCAAAGACCTTCTGAGACTTGGCTGATTTTCTGTCGTGATGTCTTCCATTGGTAGTGGTCTCTTCTCTCGACTATCTCGCAACTCTGTTCGTGAGCTACTCTCTCCACTTCTGGGGGAAGGCTTTTCCTGGCTTATGGGCTTTGGACTTTGAACCTCGCGAACACCTGTCTTCTATCAAATGGGGCTCAAAGAACTGCCAGTTCGTGAACTCTATTTTTGCGACTCTACTGGTTTCGAGTCGCTCCCGACAGAAACCTCCTGCCGCTCTGGTAACTGCGCTCGCATACTCGTGTCTAAACTCCCCGAGTCTGGCAACACTACATTCTCGGTAGACCACCATGATGATGCCTCATCAAAGACAACATGCGGCGAGACGTATGCTTGATTTTATTGGTGGTGGGATCAACACATCTCCACCCTTTCTTCTGCTCATCGTACCCAGTAAAGATACACCGTATCGCCTTCTTTTCCAACTTTGTCCGACCTGTTGAGGACAAAGACGTAGCAAACGCACCCGCTTTCTATTTTGGTGTCTTGTCGGGCCCAGATAGTACCTGCTGTGTTGATTGATAATGGGAGTGGTTTGAATGCACGTTGAGCAGTGTAAAGGCCCTGAGGCTGGGGCATGGAGATATGAAGAGAAAGACGATGACGGTCCGAGCATTCGAAAATTCCGTCCGCCAGAGTAATTGAACTTGACGTTGTGACCGGGCCGTACCAGTTCAAGATCAGTTTGAATGTGGTAGATATCGAGGCATCGTTCACTTTTGGGAAGACTTTGGCTCCATTCAGAAGGGCCCTTCCCCATAAGGCCCATCTACGCTGCACCAAAGGGAGTGAGTTATCGACGACCAGCTAGTCACTATCTTGGCTGATGACGAAAAAGTAGTCTCAAGAAAGGTAGAAGTTGTGCAGCATGTAGAGTCGGAACTTCAATTCCTATCGTATCAGTTCGAGACAGTCAATTGTATCCCCCTCGACGCGAGGCCACCCAAAAGAATGAAGACGGGCTCACCCGGGTGGAAAATGCTGGCGAAGATTCAATTTCACCCCCTATTTGAGTAAGGCTGGGTCTGGGGATTAGCTTACAAGGAAGGCTTGTGCCGGTAATTCTGCCAAGGCACGATCCCCCTTTACTTAGTAGGGCTTGAAAGGCTGGACTATAAGCCCACTCCCCAGGATTACGTTAAGAGAGCAGAGCGGAGAAGGAAAATTGGAAAAGCAAGAAGAAATGGGGAGCCCGACCCGTGCGATCTTATGCCGCCCCCACCACCTACCTTCCCCCAACGAGCTCTTTGCTAATCGAGGGCTTAACTTCCGATTTAGCTATTTCACTTCCCTGCTCTGGTTCAAAACTAGCTAGGCATCTTCCTCAGTCTCGTTAACCGATTAACTTTCACTCACCGTCTCGTTACCACGCTAGCTTGAATAGCCAGGCATTTACCTTGGAATGGCGGACTGAAGACCAATGAAAGTCTCTTATTCTGCATTAGAATACCATAACCAAGATTTATAGAATGAAGAAACTTCTTCCGCTCTTTCTACCTAACAAAGTTAGACTGCCTCTTACGAGCCCTTATAAACCCTGCCCCACTAGACTTTCTTCTGAGCCAGCTTAACCCTTTAGTGGTTACCCTTTAGTTACTTCTAAACTAACCCCATGGATCTATTCTATTAGCGGTTATAGTAACAGTAAGGATGGAATAAGTAGAAAGATTACTCTTTCAGTTGTTGATTAAAGTGAGCCTGAACGCACTTCATAAGTCTTGGTTGCCTGTTGCTGTTTCAGCCTATTCCCCATAAGAGAACCATATCCCGAGCCTTACTTATACTTATAAAGTGGAATTACCCCCGACCTAGATACAAGCGCGTTGAGCTTTTCAGTACATTCCGAAAAAAGAAGCGACAAACTTACTCGATAGGGGCGAAAAAATAGCTTTTAACCCGCGTTTAGCAAGGACCACAAACACAAATTGCTTCTCGTTAAGAGAAAGGAAAGAAAGAAGTTCCTAATGACAACTGATATGTTGAAGCAGGGCGGGACAGGAAGGAGCCTCTGAACAACCTGATGAACCGCCTTAAGTGTGCTTTTCTGGCGTCTTTGAGTTTCTGTTATGAGCCAACCTTTTCTGATCCTAGTTCATAGTAGGGCAAAGAGTCCTATGCCCTCTATTCTGATGATATGGATTCGACTTGTCGGGTGATTATGGAAAAGTGAGTTGTCCCTCTTCGGAGTCAAATTCTGGTTTGGGTGCAGATGAGACTGAGACATCGCCTGATGCTGAGGGATCAGGATATTTTGTTTCAAGAGAACCTGGATCCTTTGGTTCGGGAAAAGCTGCTTCACGCTCTTGCCTCGGTTGCTTCGCAAGCTTGCTTGTCAGCTTGCTTTGCTCTAAGTTGACCTCTTACCGGAAAAAAACCTCGACCTATTCTGACTTTTGAAAGGATATTTTTCCCATGCCTTACGGGGCCCCCGTGGATTTGTTTTACTAAATATTGTCTATGCCTACTTTGTTGATCGTTGTAGAAAGAGCAAAATATGGAATGATTGAGGTTGGGAAAACCCTGCCGAGAATCGAGAGATGGGAGGTCACCGAAGCTACCACCACCAGACTAGCACTAGAGAAAGGGCTCTATCAATATCCTTAAAAATACAGATACAGATTAGGGCATCGGTCGGGTCCAGAACAGGAGACGAAGGTTTCCCACTCTGTTGATGAATCTGTTCTACAACCATCTTCTATTCATATTCTTTGGCTGTGGCTTAAGGGTATGCTTCAACAGATGAATCCGCGAACCCGGATGCTTTATCCAATCCCGTTCTTCCTGATGAATCTCTTCTGTCTATGCCCTTTCTTCTGACTTAGAAAGCTGGTTCACTCCATCCATAAAAGTTCGATGCGGAAAACCCTTTCTCTTATTTAAAAATCAGAGTTGGACCCTGAGAGAACTCAGTGCAGAGAATGAATCTCAGTTCGATGGTGATGTATGGAATGCTCGGGCATTGATTGAGAAGGAAAGGACACGTTATGAGGCGCATCAGTTCTATTAGCATTAGCCGCTGATCCCACAATGGAATGGACTCGGCGATGAAATCTCTTTCGTGAAAGAGTTGTTCGATTACCAGTGCAACCCTTAGATCTCCGATCAAGGAGCCGCAGATCAATCACTCGTTCTCTCTTGTGAGCTTGACCGTTTTACTATCTATCTTTCCAATGGAGGCCAAGGGAGCACTTAGGGCCTTCCTTCCCTTCCCCGAACACCATCCTCAATCTCTCACTTGAATCGATCAAGATCCGCCGTCACATCGGAGGGTGAACGGCTAGCCAAAGCCTATCGTTTGGAGAAAGATCGTGGGGGAGCGGTTGAAAGCCTTACCCATACCTTGCACATGAAAAAAGCTAGCTTCAAAAGCTCTCTCTAGCTGTCTACCTTAACCCATGGGGAATATGACCCATCTGCTCTTCGCGATTCTGGCTCCGGTATTGTGCCTCTCCTTGTAAAAAAAGCACTCAGCTCACTCAGGCCTTTGGAGATCCTTCGCTTTCGAGGCAGCTGGGATCAAGGTTTTGTGGCGGTACCATCTGGACTTTAACTCATCTCTATGGATGGGACTCTTCATCTGCATAAAGCCTCTGGAGCGATTACGTCGTATTGAAGTTTAGTTACGATTTCTGCGACCGATCACTTCCCGCTTAATGTGCAGAGTATCATAATTTCATATACATGAAAGATTCAAAGTTTCATGACATTATGAATGTTTTGAATTTGAATAAGGTTCTCCTTCACTGCCCGCGCTACATCCGGCCAGCATACCGTCATTGGTTTTTGGAATATCTGTTCAGGCAAAGTTGCCCACCATACTGAGAATCCAATTAATAGGCAAACGAGCAAGACGAATCGTATATCTTTTAGATACGAATACACGAGGGCGTCCTTCAAGCCGAAAGTCACAATGATTTCATTTATTATCTCCTTAAGCAGATTGTGAAAATGAAAAGAAATTGGAAGTTCTTCCCTTCAGGTCTCTTTTAGGTTTAAAGAGGCTGGCTACAGGCGGTATTCGTCTTTGGCTAAGGAAAAATAAACCTCAATATAACCGACACTGGTATAGACACGTTTTGGTGGCCCTTCCTTACCCCTGTTCCGCCCGGTTCTTAAGGGAAAGGCTTGAAAAAGTTTTTCTTTTAATTAAGGTGTAATACTCACTTGTAAATGATTGGTGTCAGAATTTTTCACTGATCAGGTGTGATCAGTCTCATCCGTGTAAGAATTAGGAATTCCTCTTCCAACTCGTCCCGGAATAGGCGTTATGGCAAAGAACAAGAAGAAAACAAAAGGAGAAATTTGTCCAATAGTAACAAATGGTGCCTCCACAGGTTGACATCCGATCCAACCTAGTAGTAAGCAATCCGCCAAAAGCAACCAAAATATTCCTTGGTGAATCGGGCGAAAACTTGAACTACGCACATACATACTTTTAAAAAAAGGTAAAGCCAACAGACATATAAAAACTGGTGCTATTGCGGCTACACCTCCCGATTTGTCAGGTATACTACGAAGAATGGCATGGATCGGTAGGAAATACCATTCCGGCACAATATGAGGCGGGGTGGGCATCGGATTAGCAGGTATATAATTGTCGGGATGCCCCAAAACATTAGGAGCATAAAAAATCCAAATGGAAAAAAAGATAGCAAAAGCTACCCAACCCACTAGATCCTTTACATAAAAATAAGGGTAAAAAGAAATTTGATCCATCTCTGAATGTACACCCAATGGATTATTTGATCCATATTGATGCAATGCGGCCAGATGAAGAAGACTGGCGCCTACTAAAATAAAGGGCAGTAAATGATGAAGACTAAAAAAACGATTTAAGGTGGCATTGTCCACGGAGAAACCACCCCAAAGCCAAGTCACTATGGTATCTCCTACTACAGGTATGGCGCTAGCTAAGCTTGTAATTACTGTAGCTCCCCAAAAGCTCATCTGACCCCAAGGGAGTACGTATCCTGTAAAAGCTGTCACAATCATTAATAGGAAGATTACAACTCCGAGACACCAAACAAATTCCCTAGGACTGCTATAACTCGCATGATATAGACCACGAAAAATATGAAGGTGAACCACAATGAGAAACATACTTGCCCCATTAGCATGCATATAACGGAGCAACCAGCCCCCTTCAACATCTCTCATAACGTGTTCTACGCTGTTGAAAGCTAGATCCACATGAGGTGTGTAATGCATAGCTAAAAAAACGCCAGTCACTATCTGAATGACTAAACAAATACCAGCTAACGGACCGAACCCCCACCAATAACTAAGATTGCTCGGGGTTGGATAATCTATCAAATGCTGATTAAGTGTGGAGGATATAGGTTGTTTAAGAAGAGAAAATCGTTGGTTCCTTATAGTCATTTCTCTTTCCTATCGTGACAACTCTTGTTCCCCCACCTTTTTAGCGTTCTGGGCCCTACTTACTCCTTTCTTTCATTTTTCATTAAAGGGGAGAAAAGAAAAGAGGGGTGTTCAGGGGGGGCCGCCTTTCGCAGCTTTAGAAAGGAGAGAATTTAAGAAAGTCACTCTCTCCAACCTTTTCTATCTATCCTTAGAAGTAGGGCGAGAGAAAGTCAATATGATATTTGCGTTGGTTTTTCCAACGAAACTAAGCACTTTTTTGTCTTTATCATTCAGAAGGCTCAGTCCCACACTCTGATGATGGGAACAACCTCCGCACTCCGGCGCTCCAATGAACAACAGTTCTCCGCCTTAATTTAGAATAGTTGTCGATCCCTCGGGAGTGACATTCCTAACTTAATGTTATGTTCACGCGGTGATATTCTATCTTTCCAAGAGTACTACCCTGTACGTAGTCTATGTCTGGGGAGCATACTTGACAAGAGATAGACACAGGCGCGGTAGAGAGGTCCCCCACTTCGATTCCCGCCCCGTTAGCATCTCCGATCCGAGATAAGGGATTACTCCGTTAGGTCTTTTCGGTCCGGAGCCGGCCGGTAATGGACCTACTTACCTTGCTTGTGGACCAGCTGCAGAGCTAACCCTTGTTCTATTGGTTTGGTGGTTGCTACCAAGACGATTTCTTTATGCCCATCAAAGGACCTCGAGATGCTAATCCACGAAAAACTATACGAGAAATTCGAAAAAACTCATCTACTCCACGAGGGCGACCCGTGAAAATACATCGGTTTCTTACTCGTGCAAAGGAACTCTTTCTTGGCAACTTGGACAACTTATAACGATGTTTGTCCCGCATCTCACTACGAAGATCGGGATCTTTATAAAATTTAGAAAGCTTTCGTCTTCATATTTAGTCGCGAGCAATCTACGTTTGTGATCTCGTATATTTCGCTTCTCCGACATCTTACTGAGTTTCCCCCTCATCTTTTTGCAAAAAGCCGCTCCACGGTGGTAAAGTCTCATCTTGTGTGTTGGCCGAAGTGACAATAGTCACATTGAACCCTCGAATATGTTCGAAGATCTCGAAATGATCTTCCAGTTCTGGGGAGAATTCGCAAAACTCCGTTTCCATCGAGAATTGAATGGAGTTTTCCCGTATTTCGACCGGAGAATCTAACAGAGACATTACTGTCGAGATTCTGACCAAAAAATTAGACATTCCATGCCCTCGGAGAGTGCTTTGTCGTGCTAGGTCACTAACATCTCCTTTGTCTTTAAAAGACCCCAGATTGGATCGAAACGACTTTCCTGTCGAACCCCTTTGTGTCTGTATGAATTTCTGACCGCGCGGAATCTCCATAGCCAATTTTCCATTTTTTATTAAGAAAGAATAGGGTGCCTTTGGTACTACTCTTATTTCACACGATCCAGGAACTTCCATAACGTTGGCGTGATTCGGTTTGAGCAACGGATCTTGACGTGATACATCTTCGTAATGAAAATAGAATGGCATAATTGTCCGATTTCTTCCTCGATCTTCAAAGAAGACTGACTCCTCCTTCTCTTATCCTCTATATAGCTCGTCGTTGGTCCTTTCCATCAACTTTGTCTCGCGTGTCGCTTTCATAGGCGAGACTTGGTCATTGATTGTTTAGAAAGCCATGCCTGCGAGAAGGGGGCGCCCTCTTTGACATCCGATCTTGTCATCCGAGCGGGCAGCCTCCGGTCCGGGTGCTCGTCCATCGCGCTTAGGATAGAAGATAGGATACATCTTTTGGCGTCTGCGGCTCCTTTGATTGATTCGTAAACCGGGTGCTTCAGCTTCGTGGGATTTGGAGAAGCCTTCTAAGCCCGTCCACTGCCCTGGGTCCGCGCATCTTACTATAAGCAATTCCTAGCTTACTTGCCCGAACTCTTCCTTCCTCATCCACCGCCCATGGTTTCAAAGCATTGAAATAAGACAAGACAGGGGGTAGAGTGAGCCTGGTCTACCAAGCTTTAAATGCTAGCGGGTGCGGGTGAAAGGTTCAGCACTGCTGGTGCTAATAGAATGCTTCCCATCGAGAAGATTCAGTCACGTATCGAGGGCTATAAGTAGGCCGTTTGCTATTGCTATGCTATAAGGGCTGCTCGCCTTTATACGGCTTGGCTTCGCTATTGCTCCGTCGGCCTAAAAAGTAGTATTCCTACCATACAAGAATGCCTATTATCTAGTGCTAGAAGCTAGAAGCTTCGCCAGAAGCAAGCAAGACGAGGTCGCTCTGCTTCGTAGACAAGGCTCGTTCCGTACTTGTTGACTTACGAGCTCGTGTAGTACTCGTCCCTATCTCTAAAGGGGCTTATGCACTCTACTCGCTGTTTACTAAACGAGCGTTAGAGCGAGCGAGTGAAGCCTTCAATTTAGTGGCTTCCCTCACCCTACTCTTTCATTTTCGCTTAAGCTCCCCCGCCGGTTTGGGGGATTAATTGATTGGATACCCGAGAACCATAATCTTTCCTAGGAACAGCTTCTACGACGATAGATAGGGGTCAGGTTTGTTTGGCATCTATGCCCCCTGCCCTCCAAACAGTATGGGAGCCTTTCAGCTCGTACTGCTCACACTCCTAGATCTTTACGGCACCTCCTCCACCATAGTGTGAGCTGGGAGCAGCTCTAAAAAGCAAGGCCTACTTCCAAATTCGCTTTCAACAACACAAGACCACAAAAAAAGTCAACTATGGTTGCCCACTGATCTGATCATAGGTGAAATCCAATCCCTTCGCTTCGCGCCAGGCTTGGAAACCGTAAGTCAGGCTCCTTTCGCCTCTCGGAAGCGAGAAAGCGAGCAGCAAGCTTCAAAAGCCCTTTCCCCTTTTCATAATAAAATAATAAGGTCAGCTCCAACCGCAAGCCAAAACCAGCTGAAGGAAGGGCTTCATAGCCTTCTTATTATTAGAGAAAGGGGAGCTTATTATTTTATAAAAAAGACTACAAAACTAGGTTTGGAACCCTAGTTTATTAGTCTTTTTAGAATAGAATAATAATAAGGCTGGGAATCGCAAGAATTGAAAAGTCCTCCATTGAATGGGGTGGGAAAGACAGGTTCGGAACTGGCCGGATTAGCAGGAGGAAGGGCGGCCCCACCCTGAAACTGAAACAAAGGTGTACGTACATAAATAAAGAAAAGAGGCTGGTTATGGTCTTTACTTGATAGGGCTAGGGCTCCTTCCTATCTATCTTGACCGGGAAGAGGGGGGAGGCCCTTTCGGAAGCCCTTCTCTATTTTGTTTTGGGGGATCCCTCATATTTAGGATTCCAGGCTTCCCGGACTCGTAACAGACGGCTAAGAACAAGAAGAGGATCAGTAGTCTCTGCCGTTGCAGGTCCTTCTCCTTCCGCCGAGACGGCCCTCTTTTTTTTTTGTTTTGTTTGTTCACGAAATCATGAAGAAGCTGGAATAACTCAGAAAGAGAGTGGCGCCTAGCCGTTGAGAGCGTCTGTTGTCTTTGTAGAGGAACAGTACGATCTTGGACTGGCCCCCTTCGCATGGCCTAGAAAGAAAAATAAGTCCATGCTACTATAAGGCCTCTAAACTCCTCCCTCAGGACACTGTTGCCTTGCCCATGGGGACAGGGTAGCCCCGACTTCCATAGGTCCTTGGTTCGACCTCCTAATGAGAATTGAGGTCCTTGCGCGGGCGTCTCATCCCTAAGACTTGCTTGCTCTGTATGGAGTGCCCCGTGGTTCCTCGAGTGCCAGCCGCAGAGAGGAATGCCATCAACTAGGGCGCTATTGGCCACTAACCACTCGCTCACCGGCCGCTCGGGCTCCGCGTTTCAAGTTCGTTATCCTAACCGTCTCCTCTGCTCCACCGGGAGCCTGGCCCCTTCTTCTATCTTATCTACTGCCTTGCTCCTCGGCTCCCTACAGCTCCAGCCGCTCGCTGTAATAGCTTGCTTCTCGGGTGGATCGCACCCCGGGTGGTGCGGCTGAGCCAGAGTGGGCTCAGCAGTCGGCCTATGTTTCCGGGCGCACGCGTAAAGGCATGATTAGTTCCACAAATCTCACTGCACTGACCATAGTAAACTCCTTCTCGTTGTACCGAAATAGAGATCTGATTTAAACGACCAGGTACAGCATCACATTTGACACCTGAGGAAGGTACAGCCCAACTATGAGGTACATCAGCAGATGTTACAATAATACGTAGATGAGTTTTGGCTGGTACAACCACTCTATTGTCCACTTCTAATAAACGTGATTGACCCAATTCTAGATCATCTTCTGGAATCGTATAACTGTCAAAAGTTAGTGACTCTTCATCGGAACTGTTATAGTCTGAATACTCATAAGTCCGATACCATTGATGTCCAATAGCTTTGATAGTAATGGCTGGATCTACTACTACCTCGTCCATTGAGTATAAGAGAGCAAATGATGGTATAGCAATGAACATCGGGATGATACTAGGAAAGATGGTCCGAAGAATCTCGATAGTAGTTCCATGAACAATCCTTTGCGGGATTGGATTTTTTTTATAGTGGAAATGCCATAAAGCACGAACCAAGATCCGTAATACGAAAACAAAAAGAAGAATGAGGAAGAAAAAGATATCGTGATGTAAGTCTATTATTCCTTGCATCATAGGTGTTGCTGCGTCTTGAGATCCTAATTGCCACGGTTCCGCTGCATCACAATTGCTCCTTGTGATTATTTCAAAGAGCAAGACTACGTACCACGGTAATATGATAAAAATCTCACTGCCAATCACAAGAAGAAGACAGTTGAGAAAGCTCCTAAGGGCTTTTTCCTTTCCGCGGAACCACTCTTTTATCAATTTGACCATCATTCTTTTTTTTTTTTTTCCTTTTTTCCGCTTTCCGCAATAAGGAAAGACTGATCTCCAATCACCGGTTGGGTTGGTTGTTGACCAAGGGAAAGCATGGGATAAAGAAAGATGCACAAACGAAACTTTCAATCTACCCTTTTTGTCCCCCTCCCCTACTCGCCCATGAATCTCGTTTTTTGTAAATTTTTCTATTCTTTTTATTTATCATTATCCAAGATGGCTAGAATCGAAATAGACGAATTGATTGCATTGCATAGAAATAAATATCAGTATTTGATTGAGGTAAGGCCATGCAATTTCTTATTTATTAATATTTTCTTTTCTTTTGGTCAATCGTTGAATTGAATAAAATCAACTGAAATGGGAATCCGGATCTTTCTTTTCTTTTTTTTAATCACACGCCCTAAATTGTGTGTGATACTAGATACTATAAGAATTTTTATTCAAATTATGACTCCAGATATTTGATATTGGAATTGAATGACCAAAAATGAACAAAACAATATAAAGAGAATATTCATTGCCGGGGGATATGATATAAATATAATAAAAAAGTCCAAGTAGGAATTTTAGGAAAAAGATTTTTTAGATCTCTTTCCCCAATTCCTTACTATCGTAATTTTTGTCTATGACTCGTGATCGCCACACATTTGTCTATTTATGTTTGTATATTTATGTTTCCTAAGTGGATTAACTTGAGTTACGCATAGATTGCGTTGTTCTAAACTAAAAAAAAAAGACTATTTCGAAAACTAGTTAATTTAATGATGGCCCTCCATGGATTCGCCTATATAAGCCGCAGCTAAAGTTGCAAAAATAAGAGCTTGAATACCGCTTGTAAATAATCCAAGGAACATGACCGGTATAGGAATCACTAAAGGTACTAAAGAAACAAGAACAACAACTACTAATTCATCGGCTAATATATTCCCGAAAAGTCGAAAACTAAGTGATAAAGGTTTTGTAAAATCTTCTAAAATGTTAATGGGTAAAAGAATTGGAGTTGGTTGAATGTATTTACTGAAATAACCTAATCCTTTTTTGGAAAGGCCCGCATAGAAATATGCTACTGACGTGATCAAAGCTAAAGCAACAGTAGTATTTATATCATTCGTAGGTGCAGCTAACTCCCCATGAGGTAACTGTATGATTTTCCAAGGTAAAAGAGCACCTGACCAATTAGAAACAAAAATAAATAGAAACATAGTTCCAATAAAGGGAACCCATGGACCAGATTCTTCTCCAATCTGAGTTTTGCTCACGTCGCGAATGAATTCAAGGACATATTCGAAGAAATTTTGACCAGCAGTCGGAATGGTTTGTGGATTCCGAACAGCTATAAGGGCTGAACCTAATAAGATAGCAATGACAACCCAAGAAGTAATAAGTACTTGGGCATGGACTTGGAAACCTCCTATTTGCCAATAAAAGTGTTGGCCTACTTCCACGCCGGATATCTCGTAGAACCCCTTTAGTGTGTTGATGGAACATGATATAACATTCATATTGCCCTCTGACAGAAATAGAATTTTAAAAGGAATTATTTTGATTCAACCATCTCCTTTTCGACTTGTCTACTTGAATTGGATATTTTGAATCCCGCCAATCACATAATATCCACAGTTTTTTTTATTTCTTTTTTTTTTTGTGCGATTCAGGAATTGTAACCGATTCCATAAATCTAGGGAGTTACCAAAAAAATGGATTTTTCTTATTTATTTATCTTATTATTAATCAAAAATTTCGTATATAGCTAGAACGACCCTCACAAATTGCGAATACTAATTTGTTAAGAATTAATCGGATTGAAGCTATAGCATCATCATTTGCGGGAATTGAAATATCTGCGAGATCGGGGTCACAATTTGTATCGATTAAACATATTGTTGGAATTCCCAAAGTGAGACATTCGCGAAGAGCCGTATATTCTTCTTGCTGATCAACGATGATTACAATATCTGGTACCCCCGTCATATATTTAATCCCGCCCAGATACGTTTGCAAGCGTGATAATTGTCTCTTCAACATAGCTGCATCTCTTTTGGGAAGACGGTTGAGTCTTCCCGTCTTTTGTTCCGTTCTCAAATCCCTAAACTTTTGAAGTCTCGTTTCTGTAGTGGACCAATTCGTTAACATACCACCGAGCCATTTTTTATTAACATAATGACACCGAGCTCGTATTGCAGCTCGCGCTACTGAATCAGCTGCTTTATTTTTGATACCAACAATTAAGAATTGTTTTCCCCTACTTGCTGCATCAAAAACTAAATCACAAGCTTCTGATAAAAAACGAGCAGTTTTAGTCAGATTTGTAATATGAATACCTTTATGCTTTGCAGAGATATAAGGCGCCATTCTAGGATTCCATTTCCTAGTACCATGACCAAAATGAATTCCTGCTTCCATCATTTCTTCCAAGAAGATATTGGAATATTAATTTCTCACGGGCTGGGGAGAGGCCCACACTAAACAAAGAACGAATCCATCTCTTCCCCGCAGGCCCACGAGAGGCAACTTTTTCAATGGCCCCTCTCTCCGTGAACTCACAACACTACCAGGCTGGCGGACACCAACTGACTTTTGAGAAGAGTTCGAAACGACTTGCTTGCATTTAGTAGCCCGACTGGCTTGCTTATTTAGAATTTGCTACTGACTCAATACTTTTCCTTCTATCTAACCCTTTCCTGCCTTCCCAGGCGTATTTGAATGCGTAGAAAGGGGATTGAATTGACTTAAAGTATCTGGGTGCATCACACCCATTCTCAAATTAGTTGAATAGCTTAAATCGTGGCTGGATCAACGAGATTTCGTATTGAGTAAGGAATTGGATTTTTAATCGTTGGGGTTAGCTTGACTTTCACTCGGGGGAAGGGAACCTATAACAAGTTGAGTTCCAAGGGCTGAGAAAGCTTATATCACACCCCCCCTACTTACAAATTCTTTATGCATGGATGCAGGAAGAGCCAACTGCTTTCTTTGGGATCAGCGCTTGGGGTACAATCTATTTATTATAATTATAGTACACAACCGAGTCTCTTAATAAAGAGAAGTTGGGAACATAGTCAACCTCCTACTATAAGAGCGATTCCCTGGGACCGAAAGGGGAAAGATTGAATTTGAAAGACTGAGCTAGCAAGATCGGGAGGTTTAGTGTCCTCTTAAGAAGGAATACCCAACTTCTGGGGTCAGCTTCGATCACGGGGAGAGAAGAGCGGACCCTTGAAAGTCTCAATTCCTATCCGCCCAAGGTGGAGAGTTCCATTTCAAATCCAACGATTTATTTACCCACGAATCCGCTATTACGCAACTCAACCCTTCTCCGAAAACTCTTTCAGTTGTTGGATGCGCAAAACAACCTATTCCCCTTTCCGACGACTCGGTGACCTTTGACACGTTACACCTGGTTGCACGTAATCTTGACTTTCGCCTTTCACTCGTGCAGTTGGACTGACTAGTGACTTTGAACCTTGAGACCGAGCCCTGCCTCTCACCTTTCGGTTCATTGCAAGGAAAGGCTAACAAAAAGGCAGCTTTCGGCGGACACAAGCCCTCGGGACTTGATAGTTGGACACCGGGAAGCTTGCCCCTTGAGACTGGGTCCTTCGTTTGGAACTGCCCTTTTCTTTCCAGTTTGGAATTCCTCGTTGCTTTCCTGTGCCAAACTCTACTTTTGCTGTTGCCAGGTGGAATGATTCATTCCACCTCGGTATCGGCAACCAACACGCCCTTCTCTGTCGAATGAATCTTCAAACCACGACTCCGATCGCGGTTGCCAGTTGACTTTCTCTCAGGTGACAGGGACAGGAGAACACTTCAAAAAATGCGCTTTGACAGCGAGCGAGATCTTTGAAATTCAATCAGAACAGCACTGAGTGAGTAAGAAATAGGATGATTCTCTGAGTCGCGTGGATCACAAAATGGATCTATGATTTCAAGTCCACTCGTTGATTTCGAGAAAATAGAATCAATTGGCCCCTCCAACTCGAGATTTGGATTCATAGAACTGGCCAGCAAATGGATATTCATCCAGCTGCGTCTTCTTTAGTGAATGAAAGAGGGACTCGTTTCATAGGTAGCAAGGATAGCAAGAAGGGCTTCAATGAACCCTGCTGGTGAGGTTTTTATTCCAACTAGCGAGGAAAGGCCTTGTTTTGGTCCTATAATGAATGTGAAAAGCAGAATCCTCAGATAAAGAGAGTACGACGTTTCAGAGATAGCGATTCGGCTTAGTTCAAATAGAACTAAAGAGAACGGGTTCAACTTATCCCAATCCTCGCTCTGGACCAAGGTGCGTAGCCTTTTAATATTCTCTTTCTCTCTTTCTGGCCAGGGAAATGGCTCCTTCTTATTGATAGCACAGGTGAGAACACCCCTAATGGGCAAGCTTCACTAATATCCCAGGAATGAGGAATGAAAGAACTTCTGCTATCTACTCACTCTTGCCACTGAGAGGGGATGAGTGAATACCTGTAAGAGAAAGTTCTCTTATTCCCGGGATCAGGGCATCAACTGCTTAATTTAGAAGTGCATACCCAGTAGCAGTAGCAAAGGTCGGAATGGGAGCTGCTCTTGTGAAAATATCCCCTGCGGTTGCCGTTCTCTAATAGAAGACAATCTCGGGGGAAAAAGATTATTCCGAACCCCAGAGACAAAAGAGTCGAATTTAGACGCTCAAGCCCTTGAGCCAGGTCTTTATTGATTGAGGATGTCACTTGCTACGATTCCGAACCGCTACGCACCTGTCCTCTTTCTTTAGCCAGAAAGTCTGACTTACCTATTTCGAAAGAGTTCCACATCTATGGCTATGCCCGGATCTAACTCTCTCTCTCTTTCCGGCTTAGCTTAGTGAAGAGAGGGGCCTTTCTTACCTAAAGATCATTTCCCTTTCGACGGGTATGAGCTTCTAGGAGCCCTGCCTCCAACATCGCTTATTCTGCCTTGCCTCTCTTCTATGCTAAGTTTCTTTCTTCTTCAATCGATTCATAAGACAGACGTCCTCTTTGAAATAGGAAAAGCAATTTTTAAGGAAAACATCTGCAGATCGGAGTCGTTCAACAGTCAAGTAAGAAAGTCAAGCTTTCCATCAGTCAAGCAGCAAAGACAGATGGGGGTTCAATCGCTGCGTCTTTTCTTACTCTATCTAAGTCAATTTGTGATTCAAGAAATTACTCTTCTTTATCACCCGAGGAAACTGAACTCACTTCATCCTCATCTCTTGAACTCACTGAAACCAAGCCAATGGAGATTGCCGGGTAAGATGCTGACTTTGCGGGATATGAACTCCTCCCTTCCCGCTACTCTATCTAATGCTTACGGTTCTTTCTCTCATCCAGCGTCTTTTCTATCGTTATATAGCGAACATCGCCCATTCATCCGTTAGTGATTTCTTGCTTGCATTCTATCTTTCTTTGTACTTCCAAGCTTGGGCTTGTCATGTCTCATGCTATGAATAGCTTGTGCTTTGGTTCATCTCACTGCTTACTTACTTGACCAGGCCCGCCCTTGCTTTATAGATAGGAGCCCCTCTCTGGTAGAAATTCCTTCTCTCCCTGCTCTCAGTCAGTCCAGGCCAAGGGGAAAAGGCTTGCAAACAGGGTACCAAGCAATCTCGCAAGCTTCCGTTTTCAAGTTAAGAATCCGATGTGAGGAAAAGAATCCTAGATCAAGGCAGTAGCACGGTACGGGATCAGTCCCTTGTTCTCAGTGCTTAGTGTGAAATGACTTAGTCAAGAGATCGATCTTAGGATACCGGCAAAGGAAGAAGGTGGATACTACTTTGATTCCGATTCGGAAAAGAAGATGGATAATCTCAATAGTCAAGGTTGGTTTGAAAGAAAGAAAGTAAGCGCTTGCTAGCATGGTTGTTAGAACCTCTCTCTGCCTTAGTAGCCCGTCTGTGGTACTAATTCCTCTCTCTGTCTCTGCTTTATGGTTGTTAGTTCAAGTAGGCCAAGCTGAAGTCAGTCCGGTCAATCAATCAAGCATTCCATCGAAGCAGTAGGACGTACGGCTTAGATCTTCTTTCCTGCCAATCCGCTTTCAAGCTTCAGTCTTCAAGTCAAGATTCAGTAGTCCGTCCAGTCCGAATCAATGCTCTAGTCAAGTCAAGAGTGAGTTACTTACCGCAGTGAGTTTTCCCGCTTCCTCTTCCTTTGGTCGAGTGAGTCTGTTCACAAAAAGTCTTATTGGGAAGTACTATCGGTCAAAGAAATGCTTATAATAAGCAGTCTTTTAGGCCCTGGGATGAAGCATTATTCAAAGACAGTGGGCAAGGCGTACATTCCATCCCTCCTATGGAAAAGGACAGATTCAGCTCCATCGAAGTGAAAAGACAGGTAACTCAGTCGAAGTAATGGAATGGGCGATATCTCAGCCTCTTCTCTTATCTTATCTTTGCGGGACTCTTTCTTAGGCAGAAGAAGAAGGGGCTATCCGACCGGCTTTCTAGTTGTCTTTCTAGTCAGCGAAGGAGAAGCTGTGAGCAAATCAACTTCTTGAATCCCTTGTTTTAGGTGAAGGTGCTCATTGAGCCGGTCTCCCTTGGCTTGGCAATCGTTTCGCTTCTGTTTTGCCGGAGAAATAGCCACCAACTTAGGAGATCACTATTGGCACGGACGGAGCAGGGAATAGCGATCCAAAATACAACACAACTCATGAATATCTATCTTTAAAACGAGAATCCTACGAAAAAGAATATTTCGCATTGTGATTCTATCCGTCCTTCCCTCTGGGGGTAGGAAAATCATGATCGGGATAGCGGACCCAAAGCTATGGAACTTGGGTGTGGGTCTTTTGTCGAAATGGAGTAGCCTTACTTTTTCTTTTTTTTTATTTACCATTCTTGGTTTTTTTAAATATAGTATGCCCGGCCCAATTGGCATATTTTTTTTTGTTTTACGCCCCGTAACTCTTCCTCGGCCGGGCTTGGGCAGAATAGCAGAGCAAGTATTAGTAGCATAGCAAAAATGCGTTCCTCGTCATTAATATGTTTGCTCGCGGTAATTGTGGCCTCTCGGGAGAATCGATGACTGCATCTTTGATGCACTTGCTAGTACTAGTACATCTGAGAATTCTTAATTGGCTAATTGTAAATAGCCCCAGGACTATGGAACAAAGGATTATCCCGGACCTACACCGAGGTATTGACGGTGATTCTCAAATATCGCAGAACAGAATGTGATACGATGAGATAGAATGCAATAGAAACAAAGACACAGGGAACGGGTTACCTACTTTTAACGGTCAAAGCGAACCCACTTAAAATCTTTACTAAACTATGACCGGCCATCATATTAGCAAATAAACGTATTCCTAAGCTTAATGCGCGAAAACAATAAGAAATTAGCTCAAGGAGCACTAAAAAAGGTGCTAACGGCAGTGGGACTCCTGCGGGTAATAATAAGCTTAAAAAAGGAAGCCCATTTCTTCCTATGAATATGGGGGACTTTTATTTCTCATTCACAAATTCATCTTTCCTATATCCGGATCAATGAAAGAAGTTGCTGAAAAGCAGTCGAAGAAGGAGGAGGGACGCTGTAGGAGGTAGGCAGGAGCGGTAGAAGACTTCCTTCCTTTCTAGCTCTGTAGGGAGGGAATGCCAAAGAATAGTCTAACTGAACTGTTCAAAAGAATAGTATAGAAAAGACTCCTTACGCCGACTAAGCGCTTACCAGAGAGCTAACCTCAGTGAAAGGTGAAAGCAAGGAGAGCAGCAAAGGCTGTTCGGGATTAACCTGAACCTGATTGACCTAAGGCAAGGAAGTGTAGCCCAGCCGCAAGTGAATCCTAAGAGCTTTTTTGCGTATCGTATAAAGGGCTTCTTTTCGACGTGCATCAGATCTGGGCAGCTAGGAAGGAAAAGTCTGAAGCCAATAGGTTGTTTTCAAATGTGCACATGAAGAAGAAAAGGCTGTTTGGGAGATTCAGTGCCTAGCCCTAGCCTTAGATAGAGCAAAGCAGACTGAGGGCATGAAGGAAGTAGGGTAAGGTATGATTCGGAAAAGAGTATTTAAGTAAGCATTAAGCTTTGGCATAAGGTTTTTCTTCCTCTACCTTCTCTTGCTATTGGATTGGAGAGAGAGAGAAGGCCAAGAAAGAAGTGATTAAGAGCACTTTCGAAGTAAGCATTCGGGTTTGGTTTGGGAAAGATCAGATATGGAATCAGATCTGGATTCTAAGCCTCATCTCATCTCCTGCCGTAAGCGCTAAGAGGGAATTGAATCTTTGTTCAAATGAGCTGTGAACCAAGTCAAAGCAATTTCCCCTTTGGAAGTGCTTGAAAGGGCAGTCTCAATCACTTATTTTAGAGAAAATCGCAGGTACTGATAATATGTATGTAGTACAGAAGGGCTAATCCATGGCATGCGCCTAATCCGCTCTTACAGATAGAGATCTGCTCCTCAAGTGCAAGATTCGCTGCTAATTGCATTGGAATTTCCGGGACTGTGCTTAGTAAGCGCTTTTAGTCATCTGGCGAATCCAAGAAGTAACTAGGAGAAGAAAGACAAGCAAGACAGGGTCTTCAAGGAAGAGGTTGTTGCCCCGGTAGATATAAGAAGTTTGCAGTAAACCCTAGATGGAATGAAACTATTCAACGTTGATGTTGATCTACTTGCTTGTACGATTGGATTTGTGTTCAGTCTACCTATAGATAATGAAGTCAGCCTTGCTTAAAGGAAAGATAGTAAATCCGGATTATTGACTTTAGACTTTGAAGTAGGCGAATCCGCTGCTCCTGCTCCAGAGTAAAGGGTAGAAGGCTAGAGGATCTCAACCACTTATTTTGAATCGAAACCACAGAATAAGTGGTAATTCGTTAAAAGCACGGATCGAACGAGAAGGATGGGATTGGGTTCAGTTAAGGTAACCTAGAGGGTGAAAGCCTAATTCCAATCGAGCTTCCATCTTAGTATGCAAAGTCTTCAGCAAGAAAAGGGGAATGCCCTCAATCACAAAGACGGGGCGAAAACCGCCAGAGGGAAGGCGTTGACGAGTCAGTCTGCTAATAAAAGTACAGCGTATTACTAATGGATCACACACGCTATCTTAGCTTTTCAATTCAAGGACAGCTTGCCCAACTCGGGTTTATGCTACGGACGGGACTCTTTCCTCAATTGATGTTCTTGGTCGCTTGGCTGTGTATTAGCTCAATGGCTAAACAATTATTTGGTGACGTATTATGAGCTTGGTGTGCTTGGATGAGTGTCGATGAAGTCAACAACTGTCTACTAAAAGATTCAAGGCACTATCTAGTGCTAATCGTCCGGCCTGCCTTCTTTTAGAGAAAACCTCAACTATCTTCAATCTGAGCTCCAGGGCGATGGAATATCATCTAAATCTGGCAATGGAAAACTACTTAATAGGAGAGGGGCGTTGCTTTTAGGGTGCTACCTTCTCGTTCTAAGCACCTCTAAAGGCGAATAGAAGGAAATTAGTGCTACTTCCCCGCTCTGGACAGTATTTGATAAGAGATCTTGTTCCTCAAAAGGTTGAAGAGTGAAAGGGAGTTTGAACTTTCTCCGCGGATGGAAGACTCTATGAGGCTAATTCTACGAATTAGATCCGCTTAGGCATTCGACAGAGCTAACTGAAGAGAAGCAAAAGAAATTGGATAATTGAATCTAAATATACCCGGTGGGGCATTTTGGCGGCGCAACTTTCTTATTCCGTTAAAGGAATAAGAGCTACATGCTATCCGTACTGCTTCGCTAGAATGATTGATTGCTTGTTAAAGGGGATTGACTTCCGCGAGACCAGGCCTCAAAAACATTATTAACTTAAATTCAAGCGTTAAAGGCACTTTCTCACCAATACCGCTAAGTAAGATAAGAAAGGAAGGATGGACAAAGGTAAGACTTTGAGCAAGTAGTACAGGTCTGCGGTCAGTGTTGACTTTTCGAGAAGTACCAAGCGGCGACTTTACTAAGAAGTAAGAAGGAAAAGCCCAGAAAGGTAGCTTTAGTTTAGAAAGGGAAAGAACCTAGTCGTAGAAGGTCAAAGGAGAGATGCCGATAAAGAAGGTAGGACTGAGAAGTTATGGTTTTCAAATAGGGTACGACTCTGACACCGGTTGAGGGAGCCAACCTAAGCTCGTATGATATAGAAAGGTAGTTTAGCAAAATAGAAAGGATAGGGGAAAGCAAGGCCTTAGACCACTAGAAGGCTTACAAGAAAAGATGGATATTAGGAAGAGAATAGAAGATTCGTAGGAATCTCATCATCTTATAAGTCATTATAGGAGGCTTTCTCTAATGTCTTTAGAAAGCTAGTGAAAGGTTGGAATAGAGAGAAGAAGATGAATTCTCGTATAGTAAACACAATCATTCCCCATTTCATGGACTTATAGACCTTCTTTATAGCAGATGCTAGCAATCATTAAAAGTTAAGTTCTTTCTCCTAGAAGAAGGTGATTCACTGAAACTCGTCTTTTAATGCCTTCAGGCACCATTGAGGGAAGATATGAAAAATCTATGATATTTCTGGATCGACTTTTGAACCTCATTGAAGAACAGCCTTTGAAAAGACATCTGCCTTGCTCCTTTAGATGGAAAAGAATCAGACCTATGAAAGAGGAAACTAAAAAAGCAAGCATTGAAGGCATTTAACAGCCTTCTATCAAATATCAAAAGAAGCTCTACCGGAGGGATCTTTCTATGCCACAGCAGACATTTCCCCATTAAGAAGATGGAAAAGCTACTTTCTCTCTATAAGAAAGTCAGAATGCGGGGTAGGAATTGCTTTTGTTCTCTATTTACGATCGCTAAGTCTGCCTTCTTCCTAACAGCTTTTCATTCTCTAGCCTATAAAATCAATGAACGTAGGAAGCTTACTGAGACTAGGCATTCAATGGGAATTCTAGACTCTTAAACTAATTGAAGAAAGAAAGCGCAAACCAGTCTAGCCAGCTGGACAATCAGAGTCATGTTTAACACATAGGTTTTCGATCATGTCAGCACCCTCCCCTTGAAGCTCAACCATCCGGGATGCTAGTTTTCTGAGGATGATTCTTTCGCGTAAGTCAGGGGAGTGTTGAGCCAGAGTAGAGATGACCTTTTCAGCATCGCTGTGAGAGCATCCGAGTTAAGAATTTCTTCCAATGGCATGCTGAATGAAATAGTTTCTTAGTGCTTCCCTTTGTTCTTGAAAGAGATCAGTAGGCAGGCTAAGGCCAGAGATTCAATGCCCGAGGGAAGTCCTAACCCTGTATGAGAGCTTGGCCAGCAAGCTTTTGGACATTGAATGTACACTCGAGGAGGACTGAACAGATGTAGAGGATCCTGACAAACTTGGAGAAAGCACACCTTGAAGAGTTGACATCTGAGATTGAAGATGATGTCAACAGTTAGCCAAGAAGGTTTATGGCAAACTGGAAGGAGTAAGGAGGGATAAATGATCTACCTTAGGTAATGCTCTGCTTTCAGTGGGAACCGTTGGAGATTGAGGTGAAGGTCTTTTTTTTAGTCTATCCCTTGTCCCATATCTGCTATTTTCATCCTACTAGAAATAGCGTAAGAGAAGCAAAAGAATGTTACGCCCAACAACTCCCAAGTCTTTCTTAGGAAAAACCTGACAAAAGATCTTTTTCAAATCGAACAGAAGTCCGAAGCTAAGTCGTTTCGGTCCCGAAATTAGAATTTTTTCATTCTAAATGAATAATCAGCTCATTCTTCTAGAGACAATTAGGGATTTCTCGGCTGGGATTTCTCAACAACAAGACCATATCAATCTAGATAATTTGGTCAATCCTCTTATTATGGATGTTGGTCAACCAGAAAACCAGCCAATAACCTTGTCTCATTTTGCTTCCGAAAAAATAGTAAATGCAATTGCGCGGAGTGTAGAGAAATTAATGAATGAACATAATTTTCCCTTGCCTGCCAATTGGACATCTAGTCAATTGGCAAAGGATATTATTGGAGAACCGGCGGAGGATCTAGTCCATTTATGTGATGTTTTGAAAGACCTGACTGTGTATGGCTTTGGGAGTGACTATTTTCATCAGGTGTTAAACATTTTGCATGCTGTTACTGATCCCGTATCCGCGGGAATAGTTTTGTAGATTTGTACAAGTAGTATTCCTATTTCTTTTTTTTCCGGTATGTAGCTCCGCTCCCTAAGGGGCCCCTCTCTGATAAGGAAGGACACGAAAGAATCTCCATTTTATGAAAAGTTTTTTAGAATCACTCCAACTAAATGATCAACTACGATTCTTTTCCTTGCTAGCAACAATTCTATTCTTTTTATTCTATCTCTTTACTGCTCCACGGAAATTTTGCCAAGAAAGTGTTTGAATCCAATCTTAAATTGGGGATCCCCAAAAAGTACTCCTATTCCTGGAAAGGTGTGGAAATATCTCCTGTTCCGAAAAATCTTATAGACGGGGAAAAAAAACCCCCAGAACAGGTGGATAAAAAAGAATGAGCTTTTTTATGGTTATGCTGGTGATAGTAAGTGGATCTGGTAATTGGTTTGTTCCGATTTATTGCTTTTTCTCTATGATACGTGCACCCCCTGCGGGCGGTGTACAGAATTGGCTAATTTTTCTTTTTAAATGAAAGAGTGTTCTTAAGGATGGACCCGGACGAGCACTCTTCCGCATAGCCCGCACAAGCCGGGGCTGGGCCTACCTCCATCCCTAGAGTGCAGCCTGCCTGCTGAAGACCGTAACGTCAGTAACTCAGTGAGTGCTTTCTAAGAAGGGCTTGGAAAAATGAAATAGGAACAACCGCGCTGGTCGTAATAGATCGACTTTCATGCTAGTTCTTGCTCCAGCATGAGAGTTCCATTTCAGGGAAGGACGACGTACCATGATACTTTATGTTTTGTCGAGCCTTGCTTTGGTCTCTGGTTTGATGGTTGCACGTGCTAAAAATCCGGTACATTCCGTTTTGTTTCCCATCCTAGTCTTTCGCGACACTTCAGGTTTACTTCTTTTGTTAGGTCTCGACTTCTCCGCTATGATCTTCCCAGTAGTTCATATAGGAGCTATAGCCGTTTCATTCCTATTCGTTGTTATGATGTTCCATATTCAAATAGCGGAGATTCACGAAGAAGTATTGCGCTATTTACCAGTGAGTGGTATTATTGGACTGATCTTTTGGTGGGAAATGTTCTTCATTTTAGATAATGAAACCATTCCATTACTACCAACCCAAAGAAATACGACCTCTCTGAGATATACGGTTTATGCCGGAAAGGTACGAAGTTGGACTAATTTGGAAACATTGGGAAATTTACTTTATACCTACTATTCCGTCTGGTTTTTGGTTCCTAGTCTGATTTTATTAGTAGCCATGATTGGGGCTATCGTACTGACTATGCATAGGACAACTAAGGTGAAAAGACAGGATGTATTCCGACGAAATGCTATTGATTTTAGGAGGACTATAATGAGGAGGACGACAGACCCACTCACAATCGACTAAACGGAAAGTCGCCCCAATGGGGAAATCTTGGTTCAAACCCAATTCGTGAGTAGGCCTTCTTAGTGAATAAAAGAAAGATGTGAAGTCTTGGCTGTCAGTCTTGTCTTCAGGAAGAGATTAGTGGTCTTTAGGTTAGGGAAAGGCAAGAGCGACACTGTTCTTCTTTTGATTCATCCAATTGTGGAGAGTGAGTCTAGTCTCATACTTCCAATTCCTCTAAAGGAGTTGACCCGCTGGAGTTTAGGACTCTGCAAATACATCAGCTTAGTTAGGTAGGAACTTCAGGATAATAGTGAACACTATAAGGGTAATCCGCCGAGAGCAGATTCTATCTATCAATAGGCTCTGCCACTTCATCGGAGGGAAGAGAGTCTTCTATCGCAGAAGCCGAGTCGGATGCTTTCACTCAAGAAGATGTTGTCGGCCTCGTTGGACCGATTGGTATCACACGATACCCGACCACCCATAGCCCAACAGTACCCATTCCTTGGAAAAGAGAAAGAGGGAAGAACGTATTTCGCAAGAAAATCAACTTCCAAAAAAGGAGCCAGAAGGCCGGGGATAATACCGTATACTGCCGCTCGCTCTTGGCAGGACAAAGCATCTGCGTAACACAAGTAGTTTGGTAGAATACCATATGCTCTAAAAAAGCAATCCGTATGATGAACTTAATCACCCATTGCATTGAATTACCCTGGTAAGGAAAAAGAAGGATGAAAGCTCCAAATAGGCTTCACTAGAGGGATAACTTATGCTACCAAATCCGTTTCTGTTGACCGTCTGCTACCACTTATTAAGATGCTATCGCTATTAAGAGAAGAGGACATCTCCTAACTGTGGTAATTGCCGCGTAATAGGATGTGTTGATAATAGAGTCTTTTGCCACAAAACCTTATACCGTGGTAGTTGATGTAGCCCCATCGCCTATCCCCTCAAAGCCTAGTGCCTAAGAGTTGGACCATTTTTGACTCCCTTTCCCTTAACCCTGCTCCTTAAGTTAAGGTTTGTAATGAAAAGGAATCCATTCATTCGCCTTGTATACTACAGGTAGAAAGTTAGCAAAGAAGAAAGGTCTACTAAGAAGCCACAGAACAAGATCGCCAGAGAGCACCATTGGCACATAGGGCAAATCGGTCTCCCGATCGTCATCTTCTATTGCTTCCTCGGATGACGGGACAGAGTCCACTACTGTGGAATCATATAAAGACGGAGGTCACTCAGTTTGGGTTCCTGCCGCCGCCCCATCGGATTCTGTTCTGGTGGAATCTGATACCCGACAATCGTTTTTGATAACTGATATTCTTTCTTTAGATGCTGCTATCTCCTAATCTCCTAATAGCCTGGTGCCACAGAGTCTGCAGTCTGCAGTAGATGCCTCTTTAGCCGACTCGGTAGACGATGAAATTGCCTTGGAATTGGGTTCTTCTTTTGCCCAACCATTTTCTGTAGATGACCTTTTTTGTTTTTGAAAAAGAAAAAAAAGGAGAGCCCCCACTTTGACTTTTTACTGCTATACCAAGCTGATTTGCTGACATCGACAACCTGATTCCGAAGGAGGAATCCTTTTTTTTTGAATTGAAAGGAATTGAAAAAGATGGATCGGGAGGGAAGATGAAAGGGCAAACTCCTGTGGTTCCCGGTTAGCCGCCTAAGTTCTTTCTATCTAAAGAAATGCCAGTCACGCCTTCTCTTTACAGGACAGGACAATCGTATGTTGAACTGGAGCCTTGCTTGGGACCAGGTCTCTACACCCCGTTCTCCGGAGCCCCCACTAAGATAAGACCCTCACCTTCCCACTACCCTCTAGCTTGACTCCGACCCGAGGCGACCGAAGGAAGGAACCGCCTTCTAGACCTTCACCTAGATTACATCACGGAAGCAAAAGAGGATGCATCTCATTGAATGTGGTTAAGCATAGCCCGGGAGATGATGTATTCTAGGGGCTACTCGTATCAGACACGAAATGAACGAAACTTGACTTTTTTCAAGACATACGAGGCATACTCATCTTAGTCTTCTCTTCACCCGGTTCGAGAACTAGATCTCCTTGATTAAGCAGTCCCACAGGCACGGTCAGGAATCAACGTAGGATCCTACAAAACAGTTTAGAGGAGGAAGGGAGGACGTTCTATTTATAGATTCATAGTTTCGCCCGTAAGCTATTGATTGATTCGGGATCAGAGTGACTCAGGGGCCAGCGGTTCCTAATTTTCCTTTGAAGGTTGGGTTCAGGCCAGGAAAAAGACCCCTTTCTCTGTCATATGGTCTAAGGGTGAAGTCAAGGCATCGTGAGAGGAGCTTTAAGAAACTGGGGTTTTATTCTACCTTCATTGGCTGGATTATGGAGTGTGTGAAAATGCCAACTTTTTCTAACATGTTCAAACCCCCCAAAAGTTTTAAGAGCTCGAGGGGACGGGACTTCGGCAGGGTGACCCACTTTCCCCTTTACTTTATGTTCTTGGTATGGATGTATTCTCAAGATATCTGTTGGAATTGGCTGATAGAAATACAATCAGAGGTTTTAAAGTAGACCGAGTGGCAACTCCTGTCATACATCTGCTTTATGCAGATGACTGCATCCTATCCTATTTTGAGTTTTAGAAAATTCCACTGGTGTTATTAAAAGAGCTTCAAAGGCCCTCAACCCGTTTTGCAGAGCCTCAGGTCAGTTGGTGAACTTTACTAAGTCACATTCCTACTTCACTCCTCACGCCCCGGCTTGGCTTAAAAGAAGACATGGTAGGATTTTAGGCATGAATGAAGGTACTTTCCCCTTCAAGTACCAGGGTATTCCCTTAAAAGTAGGCTGCCTTAACAAGGAAGACTGTAGACCTCTGATGGATTGGTTCAGTGGAAGACTACCGGGATGGAAATCCAATTTTTTATCCTCTGCTGGAAAACTGACACTCATTAAGTAAGTTCTAGGGGGTCTTCCTATGCATTAGAGGACCTGCTTAAGGATTCCTTTTTCTATTGCTGAAGAGCGTAGATAGACTTTTTCTTTTTTTGGTCTAAAGCTGGAGGATTGGAAGGCTTTCACTGGGTTAATTGGGAAACTGTGAAAAAGCCTTGACTTTCACTTTAGACAAGGGTGGTCTCGGTATAAGGAGAGTTTCCATGGCAAAGCAGGCGCTTTTGGGGAACAGAAGCAGTAACACAATCGGGATATCCGGGGCGGTCTAGGAACCTGGAAACTACTTATAGATAAGATAAAGATAGGCACACTAGAAGGAAGGGAAGGCCCTCTGCTTGATCTTCTCTTGCTCGCTCAGTTGATCTGTGTTTAAGACCCGCAGGTCAGTAGCCGGAACAAAAAATCTTCTACCTTTTCAAGAACACAAGCCAAACTCTCTGTGATCATGATCATATAAGATATATGTTTATCTGGATCTGGATCTAAGAGTAATTAAGAAAGCGAAAGGAGGGATTGCCTTGATGGCAAGCCCGACTGCAGCGTTATTAGAGTGAGGCTTCTAGCTTTCCTCTCACTGACGGGGGGTTTCCTTGCACCCGGGAACCCTGTTCAAGATCCCTCCCAAGGTCGATCAGAATTTTGTTAACCCTTGGTCCGCGAGCTAGTACATTGGGCTGCCGGCGATAGAGTCGTTCCTTCCGGAAAGGAAAGCCGTCTCCCAATGGTTTAATTCAAGTTGTTCTTTGCAGGAACCGGTCTCTTGCTTTCCATCTCTTGAGACCGCCTTTCTATGGACTGTATGTGTATTGCATATAGACTAGGTAGTAAGAAAGGAACTTATCCCCCGCCGACTCGCCGCGATGGGGGCGCTTCTTTTCGGGTCAACTTAGGGTTTGTTTGACAAATCCCCTGATTCCGGTTTCAGCTGATTTCGATCTCTCTTTCTAACCAGCCCTTACGACCACTCATTTCAAAACTTGAAAGAAGAAAAAGTCTGTCACGGCGAAAGTGGGTTCCGCCGCTTAGAGAGACGCATTCTCGTTCATTGATTCCTCCGTTGACTCTTCTCTCTCGCTCTTAAATTCACCTTTCTTAAGTTAAGCAATTTCTGTTGTCTCGTTTCGTCAGCTGAATTTCACCATTCTCTATTGCTTCTCTTATGAAGTGATACTTGATTGCGATGTATTTTGTACTATTGTGTGTGGCAAACCTTTTTCTTTCCAATGGCTGATTTGTATTTGTTGTCGCAGAATCTTTCTGTTTCTTCTTCTTGACTTTGGCCAACATCTTCCAAAATTATTCGAAGCCAAATTGCTTGAGAAGTTGCCATTGACGCAGCCACATATTCTGCCTCTGCTGAGGATTGAGCTACAGTTTGTTGCTTCGTGGAGGCCCATGAGAATACACCTGACCCGAGAGAAAATGAATAACCAGATGTACTTCTCATAGCATCAGCCGATCCAGCCCAATCGCTATCACTATATCCAACCAACTTAAAGTCTGAAGAGTAGTTGTACCAAATTCTATAGCCAATAGTCCTAAGCAAGTATCTTCATAGTCTTTTTGCTGCTCTTTAATTCATTTGGCTTGGGCTTTGCATAAATCTGGATAAGAAACTTGCTGCAAACATGATGTCGGGCCTCGTAGCAGTTAGGTACAAAAGACTTCCAACCAAACTTCGATATAAAGAGGCATTCACCTTCTTTTCTCCATCTTCTTTCATCCATTTGAAATTTGCTACAAGAGGAGTAGCAACAGATTTGCAACCAAACACTTGAACTGATTAAGAAGATTTTCAGCATCTTTCTTTTTCCGGCGACTGAGAAGGCTTTTTAGGGTTGTTTTATTATGCCTGGATGAAGATTTGAAGTTATGTACAGTTGTGGATGTGGTGTTTGGTTGATGTATATGAGTTTAAGCATTACCACACGCTTCTTTTAGAGAAATAGAGTTTCTTAAGCTGTTCAAATCCCTACCTATAGCGGAGGAGACCTCAAGTAACGTAACCGGGCCAACCCAGAAGCCGATCACACCTATGGGAAGCAGTCAGAGTGACCACCCCAGTTTGATGATCACTACTGTGAAGTTGGATGGAAGAAACTATTTAGCCTGGTCTTAGTCGGCAAGGATGTTCATAGGGAGCAGAAGATAGAGAAAACAAACTCCTATCCCAGTTGATCGAGCTGAATCCACCCACTGCCGGGCAGGTGCATCAGCCTCTTCTTTCTTGTTTCCGACAGGGCTAGCTACTACTACACGAGTCCCACACACCACTTCAAAGCTCTAGGCTTTCAAATTCACTTGCCCTTTCACCTGTTTTGATAGAAGCATCTAGAGGAACATCCCCATATGGCTATCCTTTGCCAACTTCATTCATCAGAAGGATGCCTGGTTAGCCATGCATATGGTTGTAAATATGCAAGATGCGGGTGCCTGTTCACGAGAATTTCATTACTACAGCTTTTTACGCTACGAAGATCTCAAATCTCTATACCAAGGTCCTTTCTGATGAGCTGTATAATCCATTATTTATCATAAACTGGTTAGAGGAGGTTCCTGAATCGAATTCCTATAATAAACTAAGGAGTCTTTCTGTGGCTAGTGTGGATTCGCGTAAAGCTGTCAAACAACTTCCATTCGCGGAAACCCTGCTGGTAATAGCAACATCTAAGACAAACAAACCTTACAAATTCAAATTCATATGCTTCTAGCCAGAAGGACCACCACCATTGATACATTAAGAGTGGATTAAGTGGCAAACCTATACTATGCCCAAGTGCGGAAAGACTGAATTACCCTATTGCTAAACATCCGGATACCCATATAAGAAAGGGAAGAAGCCCATGTATGGAGCTATGCCACTTTGTTTGAATGCTGTCCTTCCGCCTTTCTCTAAAACGATAAGTTCATATATGCATAATTCAATCTCTCTTTATGCAATTTGTTGGCTCACCCCCTCTGTTACACTAGGAAGAGTCTCTAAGACCTATAGGCCAATTCCATCTGCATTTATACAACTAGCTAGGGATCTGATCCAAAAGGCTTCGTATAGAAAGTCAATCTTTTCCCTTCGTCAATCACACTAAAACAGAGCACCCAACTATGGCAAGGCCCCCTTAAGGGTTAGGTTAGTCAATCCAGCCCGAGACGCGTTCGTTGACAAAACCCGTAGGAATGGAGACCTTTCAATAGAGCGGAGGATGAACTTGCTTCCAGAGGCGGAGTGACTGAGACCATAGATGAGTCGTAGCCAGTATCAACGGGGTCCGAGGGAAGGATCATGGCAGTGGACTCGTGGGTGAGGTTGGTAGTATCAGAAGCAGGATGAAATGAACTAGGAGAAGTGACGAAAACATCACTCAATTCCCTTACCAGCTCTTAAGCACCCTTCCAGTTTCATGAACGTGTCCATAACTTTCTCTGCTTGGAGTGGACTACGGTATTTGTTTTGTTACCTACTTCGGTGTAACCTTTCAAGAAAAGACCTTTCTTTTACGCCTTATTTGTTATGAAAGCGGAACCCGCTCGGAAACCAACTAAATCGATTCAGTGCTTGGATTAGGTCAGGGTATAGAACAGGTAAGGGCGGTAGGCTTTTCACTTTAGCCGTTGTTATAAAAGGCTAGTTTAAAGCTTTTTGGATCCCCTCTTTCTAGTTAGGGAGGCCTTAGATGAAAGCCTCTTCAGTAAACTCTTTCCATTGATCGTCACGCAAGACGCTTTTCTGGCGCAAACCTAGTAGTTATTTGTCCTGCCGATCTTGGGTGAACTGATGCTCCAAGACCAAGAGTTCTCACAGCCAAAGTGAAGCAGCTCCCTCCCATGAATCACTGCTTTCTGCACGCACTGCTTTCGCACCACGGCTTTCTTGTTTCCGACAGGGCTAGTGTAGCTAGCCTCTGACCTGTACTCCAAAAAGGGAAGGTGAGGGGCTTAGAGACGGGTAGATAGACTAGACCAAGAAGAAGAAAAGAAAGCGCAACTAGGCGAGGGAGGCTCCACTCGTAGGAGCCGACCGATTGTCGCTATAGTAAAGCTCATACAGATAACGAATAGAAAGACTTAACCTGAATCTCACTTACGGCTATGGCACGGCACGAAAACAAGTCGATAGGCAAGAGCTCGCTTCCTCCCTAGCTATCCGAGTCAGGCAAGTCAAACCAGATCTTCCCCATTCCTTTCAACACTCTCTTCTTTATCAGGCCTCTCAGCCTATGGTAGAGTTTTCACAGGCGGAGGATACGAAGACTTAAACATCTTTTTAACAGATTAGACCGAACCTGATTTTCTTTTTCAGGCTGCCCGGCTAGTAAAGAGTCGCCCCTTCTTTAAAATGGGTAGGGATCCATCGTCTGGGGGAAATGTCTGGATACTCGCTGCAACAGAGATAGATAAGAGGTGGACCAGCTCGAGGGCCAACTATGTATCAAAATGGAAGTGGTCCAAGATTCATTACAAGCGGGTGCCGAAAGCTTTATCTCGACATTTCATCCGCGGTCTTTTACCATTCCAATTCGTAGGATATTGAAGAAGCAAAAGGGTTGTGCAATGGAAGATGAATGTTAGCCACCGGGTGAAGCCATGTATTCTCCAGCACAAAAGAGAAGCTATCTTTTAAGATCCAGAATGCGGAAAGGTCTTTAGGCGGCCGGGCTTAGGGTGTGACGAGAAGGTTGAGGTACCCGAGCAAGATAGTCACATCTTCGAAGAGGATCTTTTTTTTCCACATTTATGAGCTCTAAGGCTCGTAGAAGCTCTAGTACTCTGACACATCGAAGAGATTGACGTTAGATTTGCTTTAATGAAACCCTGTGTTTCATATCAAAAAAGTATTTTCACTAGTCTATTCAAGTTGTTCATTGAAGTATAGAAGATGACATACTTCCTTACTTAAAGGACATCTTTTTACTCACCTTACTTAACTTGTAAGAATCACACACCTCTATATACTATGTAACCTCTATAAAAGAGAGTCGAATTTTTGGTGTAAGAAGGTAATAAGTCTATATCTTATGTAATTACTATTGAACCTTATTTGCGTACCAAAATTACATACATATATATAGGAAAGACGAATCAAAGTGCGAAGAAGACATGACTGGAGTGTGTTGGTTTGTGATCAAAGTAGATCTGCTTCACACATGCCAGTTTAACTCTTTAATGAAATCGAAGAAGATAAACGATTGGCTGAAGCTACATCAATGACCACAGCATCTGAGGAAGCTCAATTCCATTCCTATCAGGAAGTTTAGATATCATTTGACTTGGCAATTCCATTTCATGCCCAAACTCATCCTCCCGTCTTGGGATTTCCCCCTGCAGCTCCATCTCAGGAAGCTTCAATCCGATCTGATGTTTAGGAGAGACTTCTAGCCTAAAAGCGGATCCTACATGGGTTACCGCGCCCTTAAAAAACAAACCTCTTGTAGTGTTGAATTGGCCAAAAGTGCCTAATAACGTTAGAATCCTCCGGCGTCATCGCACACATATTGGTCTTTGTACCGGGGTAGCTCAAATCAAGAGGAAGAGCTTTAACTAAGAAGATTCAGATTTGTCAACTCCTCTTCCTTCACTCGTGAACTTTTCTGCCTTTCATCACTGCAATCACTAATTACAATCTCTCACTTCAGCTCTCCCCACCTATGTTATGCAAACAAACCTTCTTCCCAAGCACAAAAGTGATGAGTTGGATAAGATCAACCGGGAGCCTGGCCCCTTATTCTATCTTATCTATAGGAAGGACCCAGAAGGAGATATTCAGCTGCTCTTCTTTTGCGACTTTGGCACCTACTCCCTTTTTAAAGTATAGAATTCTTAGTTTTAAAAAGGGAGTAGGCTTCGTCTGTATCTTTAGATTCGGCAAATGGTTACTCTTCTACCGCTTCGGTGGCGTCCCGTTGGCAGCTCCTATGGAGATCGCTCCGAAGAACTACGCGGCGGTTGTGGCTGGTCGTCCTAAAACCGACCGACGAGTCTGCAATATATTTGATTTTGTTAAGGCGGAAAAATCTCGATATTGCTTGGTGGGACGTTTCCTCCGAGGCCACCCTCTTCTACTTGTCGTTCGGGAGTTCGCTCGCAAGAACTGGCGTACCAAGGGAGATCTTTCGATCACTCTGTTAGACCCAAGGCACGTCTTCCTAAAGTGGTCGATGTAGGTTATGGGATTGCGCTTGTAGGAAAATTTCCGTATCGCCTTTTGCCTTCGAATTTTTTGAATCGCTTTTAGCCAGTCTTTCAGGTGTATTCCCATTGTCGTATCCCTTCCCTTCTTCGTCCAAGTCTTCCAATCGCCTTTTCCTTTTAATAAAGCTTAGATTCTTTCTTTACTTTGCCTTATATCCCCTATGCCCGCCTATGTCTTTTTATTCTGTGTCAGTGTGGTTCATTCGTGAATCATATCCCAATCCTTCTATCAGTTACAAATCATGCTTGCTTTGAAATCCAAGTTATATGAAAGGAATCGGGCAATCGAGATGAGTCCTGGGCTAATCCTTTCATTTCAGGCTATCAGCCAGGCAGTCAGTAAGCGAATAATCCCTTTCAAGCAGCCTAGTCTTCGAGTCTTTCAGTTCTTTCTTTCGATCGAGCTTGAGGTCTAGAACCATCCGCCTATGGTCTTCTTCTGATGGAGATTTGGTCCAAGGCTCTCCAAAGGTTCAAGTTGGAGACCCGAAGCAAGTCCTTTTTTTTGTTCCTTCAATCAGAGTCAGGGCATCAGATCGAGGGTAAGGGGTTCCTTGTCTAGTATGATACTTCAGGGCATGCATGGTTAGACGGAAATGCTTCATATGATGGGTTGAGGTAAAGAAATTAGATAAGAAGAAGAGGGTGAATCACCTGAAGCGGCGGGCTCTCTTTATTATCCTGCTGGCTGTGAAATGGCAGTTAAGTATCCTAATACATAAAGATGTCGCTATGGACAATAAGATTGAGTCACAGACAGAATCCGTAAGGCGCTCGTAGACAGAAAACCGTTTTCGCAGAGCGACTTAGAGAAAACAAACCACTTCTTGTTTCGAAAAGCGATGCGTACAGTTCCGGGGGTTGTAGAACAACTACTTCTTTGCCGTTCTTTTTCCGTTAGCCAGTATCGAGACTCTCAGACTCCTTGCGCTTAGCCCACCGCAGGTGCTTTGATAGAGAGTCACTTTCGGGTTGTAGGGCGCAAGGGGATCTTGAATCAATTCCCTCTTTGCCAGTAGCTAGTTTAGATATGACAAGCGGTTCAAGTCAAGTGCCAGTTAAAGAACCAATTGTTGGCAAGAGTCACAGAAGTAAACGACTTGATCTATTCTTTCTTCCTCCTTGTCTCTTCTGGAAAGTTACTTTGACCAAAAAGAGTACTCTATTCCTGCTAAGGAATAGGAAACGCTCTCGCAGTAGTTGTTCTGTAAGGGCTTTCATTAGCCTGAGAAGGAAGGGTATTGAGCTACGAATGCTTATACAGCAGGGCTACTATAGGGAGAGAATGAGAGGGGCTCACTTGACAGAGTGCCGAGCATTGTTCGTCGTGCTAGTTCCGCTACTCCAGTTCCAGTGGTAAAGGAAACCTTCTCTCTCTCCCTTTCGGGCTTAACTCGCACTTGTTTTAAGAGCTAGCTTTCACACTCCTTCTCTTAGAAGATCCATAGCTTGAACAAGACAGCTGCACTGGGATACTCAGAAAGAAGTCAAGCGCATCCACAACTACCGCAGAAAGAACAGGAGCATCTATACTATCTTCCGAAAGAGCCACATCAAGAACAAGAGCTGGTATCGCATGTGCCGCAGGACAGGCAGGAATGGGATATTTGATTTGAAATTGAAAACTTTCTTTGCGTCCTGGTTTTCGAATCTGCATGATTTTCGATCTTGTATCGAAATCGATGAAAGGTGGAGTCGAAGCGACTCGATCATTCAACAGGGACAGCTGGAATCTACGCTAGGATCCAACCTGCGCTACCAACTCTCTTCTCTTATGATATTTATATTTGTGCGGAAACTGACCCTCACCTGACAAACTGACTAAAGTTGCCGAAGCTTGGCTTGCCCCGTGGAACCCGCCGGCCTTAAAAAAGACTGTGCCATCAACCAATGTGGCCGTACCCAGAAGTTGTAGTTGGACTAACGAGACTTTTCCGAGATTATCAAGCGTGACTAAAGGGAAATCCTTGTTCGAAAAAGAAATGAGGGATAGAATCCTTGTAAGTCAGAAGCCTGTCAAGGGCATTAACCAGTTCGTTGGGGCTAAGACTATTGTTCGTGTTATCGAGCGAGTACAAAAAACAAAGGCAAAGGAAGAAGCATTTTTTCCATTCTCGAATCCTGTATTCTACTCTATAAGGCGAGTAATCTCATCAGAATGTTCTTTTTTTTTTCTTTCTTTATGTATTGGATCCAGTATTTGGTGGGCATCTCAGCCAGAGCTGCTGAATGTAAGTCAAATCATAAGTAAAGCATCGGCTTATCCAGATATTGTAGACGGGATTGGAGAGATTAGTATGATTAGACAACATGGTCTAGAGACAATTGAGTCAGCATATAAAGAAATTCTTGACACACAGATGAAAATGCTTGAAAACGTAGAGCAGAAGGAGATGATCGAGGCAGCAGTTAAGGAATCGCAAAACGAAGATATGCATGTTGCGTCAGAGGGGCTTCCAGAGTTAAAAGCTGTGAAAGCTATTGCAGTGTTGATCGGGAGCAGCGCCTTGGCAATGATATTGACAGAAGTAGCCGCAAAATAAATAAGTAATTAGGAGGGGGAAGGTGGGGTTTAGGGAACAATTAGGAGAAGCATGATCCTAAGTCGGTAGTAATCTTCTTTCGCATTCAATCAAACCAATTTTTCCAAAGAGGATGAGGCTCCAGTCTTCTGCTGGTATTGGTTGTCAATGTATGTTATGCTATCTCTGCAGAAGTGACATTATGATGAACTAAAAAAGATCCTCAGGTATATAAAGAAAGACCCACCCTAGAAAAGGCATTCTTTTATTGGCAAAAGGATCCTTGCTCCGGGCAACTTAGGACCTATTCAGATGCAGCCCCTACCTCTGAAAGCTGAAGGAAGGTATTAATGCGGGCTTTCTCTCTGATAGAAAATCCACCATATAGGATAATTTATTCCCTGGAAAAGCAGGCCCTTTCTTTTGCAATACTTAAGAAGGTCTAGATCCAATGTTGAAGCCGAATGCAATGGCATCAACAACTAGTGAACGGTTGGATCTCTTCTGACTGAAATTGGGATTTCGGTCACAGAACCCCATGGACATGTTCTGTGAGAATCAGAATGCTATCCACATAGCCTCCAAGTAGGTCTTCTATGAGAGAACAAAGCATGTAGAAGTCGCCTTACTTACTTAGGGCATTTTCTCGGGGAAAAGGTGATTGCCGAAATCATCAGAACCCCAACCATTAGAAGTGAAGATCAATTGCCGATCTCTTCACGAAAGGATTGTGGTAAAGGACATCCTTTTTCTTCTCACTCGCAAGGAATGATCGATATCCATTCTCCAGTTTGAAGGGTAACATGTAGAAGTGATTATTTGATTCTTCAGTATAATTTTCTAAAAAATAACAATAGAAATAGAATTTATCTTAATTAAGGGTATTACTTTAGCCCTTCTTGTATTATTAAGGTTAGGGAGCTTTTCCTCTTTTGAGGATGTATTAATAGAAATATATTCTATCAAGTCAATAGTTGCATTCTTTTGCTTCACAACTTTGAGTTCTAGATTTCGATAGGGACAACCACATCAGTTCGAAAGAGAAGGGTACCGTGGAGGGAAGTTGTTCGAAATAGAAAAGAAGAATGATCGGAAGCTAATGTGGTCCCCGCTTTTTTTTATAGTGTCCTGCAGAAGGTCTTCCCAATCCGAGTAGATTAGGAAAAGATCCAGTCTGCATCGGATTTCCATTTCCTCATGTTAGACCAAGTGAAAGAAGCGCCATAGAGTGGGGGGTCAACCAAATCACAATCAGCAACGTTCTCCGTTCGATTCAATACCTCTTCTCTGATTTTCGGTCAGTAAAGAAAGAACCCCTTTCTTTCATATTTGATTGCATAAGGCATTCATTTGACTTTCCACTAATGCACCAAGGTAGGTTGGAAACGGTATGGATGAATCTGAGCTCATTCTATAGGTCTTGCTTGTGAGAAACTGATGCTGGAGCATAGACTTATGTAGCCATCCATTCCAAGTTGTGGTCTAGGGAGTGTATTCTATAGTGATGGAATAGGTTCCAATGTGAGTTGGGACAGCCATATTTTTTATTTTTTTTTTCTGCTTGCATTCGTCTGGGGGCTGTTGAGAGTTCAAATTTGAGCATTATTATCCGGTGGATAATCTTCCGATATTCGAAATTAGCATGAGTTGAATCAAAATTCACATATAAAGATGGGCTGGAAAGCTGCCTACCTGCGAAAGCCGAATAGATCTGATTTGAAGGCTCACAGTCATCCTCCAAATCTGGTTGAAATTCCACAACTCCGTATGGGCTTTCAGCTGGTGCTCACGCAGAGCTTCTAGAACAGTCTCTACGTGTTTCATATGCTCCTCCCAGGTCTTGCTATAAACCCTACCAACGTGTTCATTTTGATTCATGAATTATTTACTATAGTCACACATCCTCATAAATAGTTCTACTCTTTTCTACTATTGGAATTTCCCATTGCTGTAGTAGTACGCTCTGGCTAGTGTCAAAATGTCTGATTGTGAATGAGCGAGTAATTAAGGTACTATGATTATCCGGCAGGAAGAGCCACACTCGCACCTCCATTAGTCTTCGATCACTGAAAAGCTTTAATATAATACTTGACAGGAGGCCTCAAAGCGGATAGCCTACAAGAGACAAAGGTTGCTTGCTTCCTTAACAAAGCAAAGGAAGAGCAGAAACCTTAGCTCCAACTAAACTGAAACTCGGAGATTCCTGACTTCTCTTTGGTTCTTTTGGGAAAGAAAAGGAAAGCAGAGCCTTCACTGCATGGAAACAATTGAAGTGAACCCCGGACAATAAAGATAGAAAGTTTTCCTAATCATTGGGGCCTTTACTTTTTCATTTATGACTTTGAATACACTAGAATAACCTTGCTGTAGGGTTACCTACAACCTAACCAAGGAGAATAGATTGGACATGGTCGTAAAGAACCTTTCTTTTCTATACATGTCCTTCGACAGGCATTTCGGCCATGAGCAGTTGGGAAATGAAATTAGGACCCATTTTCGACCCTCAAGGTTATTCTAAGAACGACCTTAGCTCATTACTACATAAATAAAAAAGAATACTAACCAATAACCTAGAAAGAAATTAGAATGATAGAAGAGAGAACTCAGTGACAGACAGAAAGGAGAAAAATCTCCCCCTCGATTAGTGATGGGGAATTTCCCCAGTTTCACTTATTCTATGAAGCCAAAATGCAGTTCCTAAGAGCATGGTGCTAAACACGATGTTCGTGAGATTGTATGATGCTAATCCTCTTGTCGTTTCGGGTTAGAGTGTTCCGGTGTGGAGATTGCCAGTTGGATGTCACTTTTTTCGTAGTAAGCGCGGTTCGGAGACATGCCCTGTGAGTATTTATATTAACCCTTCTTTTGGGCGGTAGAGATTGCTGCCAGCGATTTTAGTCCTCCAAAGTTCAAATGCCCAAGTCTCAGATGCCATAGCCAATCCGTATCCTTCACACAAGCCTTTTAATTTCATATCGGTTTGGAGATTCAGCAAAAACATTCTGTTGCTATACATTGAACCTTTAGCGATCAAATTCTTTCTATGGTCTCTTAGCGTAGCGAAAGACTACGATCTTTCATGTGAATTTCATAGCCTTTTTTCTAATAGTTGCCCCATAATATAAATATTATTATTCATTCATGGCACAAAAGACACATCTGACATGATTCTATGCCCACCATCTTTTAAACGAATTCAAATCGTACCTTTTCCCTTTGATTGGATTTTTCCACTATTAAGAACTCTAAGGCATCTTTGAAGATCATTAACCGGTGTAGGATAGAAATTGACTACTCTGGCATCGGTCAGTGGTGTTCAAGTCTGTCAAGTGCCACCTACAGAACCTCTCCAAGCCTTCATCACAGAAAATGGGGAACCTCAGAAGACCACGTCCCACCAAGTCAAAGAATAGATGATTGGCAGTTATGGTATCCGACGATAGACCCTGTGCCTGCATAAAAGGTCAAACCTTCAAGTCAATATCAATTAGATGGAGAGAAAGCATTGCAGGAAAAGGCTTCTTCTGAAATATTGAAATAATTGAAGAGGTTTTCCCTGACTTTGTCCGTGTCAACAAACAATTCGAAATGCCTCGACTTTTTTAGAACAGGTCCGGGTCAAATAGCAATGATTCGAAGCACTTCTTTTTACACTATTTCGGAAACCCAAGGACTCAATCGTATGGATATGTAAAATACAGGATTTCCCATCCTAGCAGGAAGGGGGGGGGGAAACGGATACTCAATTTAAAGTGAGTAAACAGAATTCCATACTCGATCTCATATATACATATAGAATTCTGTGGAAAGCCGTATTCGATGAAAGTCGTATGTACGGCTTGGAGGGAGATCTTTCATATCTTTCGAGATCCACCGGGTCAAAAAGCCAAAATAAATGATTTTAGCCCTTATAAAAAGAAAACGGATTCTTGAACCCCTTTCGCGCTCATGTCACGTCGAGGTACTACAGAAGAAAAAACTGCAAAATCCGATCCAATTTATCGTAATCGATTAGTTAACATGTTGGTTAACCGTATTCTGAAACACGGAAAAAAATCATTGGCTTATCAAATTATCTATCGAGCCTTGAAAAAGATTCAACAAAAGACAGAAAAAAATCCACGTATTGCTTGACGTAAAACAGATAGTGGATTTTTTTTCCTGTGTAGCTGTGGTAATACTACTTTCTAGGGATTGGACTAGGCAATAAAATAGGCTCTCTCTTCTCTATTATAATTAGATTATTATTAATTATTATTCTAAAAGAAGGAGATTTCAAGAAAGCAAGCGGAGACTCACTTGCTCAGATACCCTTTGCTTGTGTAGCCTATACTTTGCAAGCCGGAATGGTACTAGTTGGCTCTGTCTTCATATATGTAATTTCTGAGGTATGAGCTTTCACGCCGGGAATCCGAGTTCTCTTCTACTGGCTCTGTTTCACATACTTACACGAAAGCACTAACGCTTCGTCCTCGGTAGAGCATTACCTTGTCTTTATAGACGAGACCTGGTGCCTATTTCTATTATATAGTATAGTCATTTCATGTTATCTAGTTAGCCTGTGGGAAGCAGGAGTCAACCAACCCACACTGGGTACGGAGTCACTACACAGACACAGCTGCCTCAAGCTTTTGGACTTTGATTCTATTCCCTACCTCCGAATAAAACCTCCGAAAGAGAAAGAAAGACCATGAGCTCAGAGCTACGCATTCACTCCAAAGCTAAGCAGTAGGCGTACCTAACCGGACTGATTATGAGCTTTTGGGATCTGTATCTGTCTCCCCTTTTCTTTTCCGCTACAACACAGGTTTTAGACCTTGGGTTTATTCACCTGGAGACCCAGTACGTGTTGTGTTCATTCCCTTGACTCCTACGCCCACTCATTCCTTTGAGCAGAAGTCAGATTTCCATAGTACCGGGACATCTTAGCCTTAGCTTAATGACTCGCTCTCCCAGGCCAGCGAAAGCGAAAGCCGGTAGTAGTGGTTGAGGTCTGTGCTTGGCTTGTACTGCATCTAGCATGTGACGTAGATTTTGATTGTTAACCAGGCGTATTGAAGGTTGGCCAGCTGTTGATGATATGAATCAAGGCTAGTTTTTTCCCACTGATGGGACTAATTCAAAAGTAAAACGGAGATCTCTCGATCAAAGAGGAGAGTGCCTGCCCATGGTATTCCATCTCTGATGATGGGGATTTTCCATCAAACTCTATCGAATTTGGGCCCAGCTCTATCGATAGCGATATAGTAATGAATTGAATCCGCAAGGATAGACGAAACTGCGGAAGGCTCTAGTTCTCCCTGAACTATGCTATTCTCTACGGTTGTCTTTTCAAACAGCTAGTGGGTCTATCCTCGGCCTAGGAGAAAGAGGTTGAATAATTGTCCTATCAGTTATCCCACTGTCTCCTTTGGTGCCTGTGGTAGATAGATAGAGAGGTTACCTTCAATGCTTCCCAAAAGCCGTAACGACCCTAACGAAATTCCTAAACTAGGGGCTGAATAACTTCTTCCGTGTAAGGCTACTTTACGCAGTTCATTCAATATCAGATGCTGTCTTCGCCCATGAAAGGAATTCGGCTCGATGCCCAAAAAGACGGGTGTTGATAAAAAGTGGAATGTCCGGCTAACCTTCTCTCCTTCTTTAACGCCTTACTTGCCTTCAAGCTTAATAGGGGAAAGGGACGAGCAAGAGGAAGCTCGATTAATCAGCGAACCATGCGTACGTTATTCCCATCCCTACTTAAGGTGTCGCCAATTAGGTGGCAGAGAATCATGGAAGACTCAGTGATAATGAGGTCATACCTGAATAAGGTTATCCTCATTATCACTGATGGCCTAACTAAGGAACTCTGTATTGGAGCGTACTTGTTTTGCCGATCTAAAGTTAGGTAAGAAGTCTGAATGGTTGTTTACTGCGCTTTATTTAAAAAAGTGTGCATCATATTTACAGATTGTCTATGGTGGGGTTCCTCGGCCCCCCGACCTTCTACCAGTTCCGGTCTCTTTAACGCCGTCAGGGTATCCTAGGATTATTCCGTCCTTTCATAGACGAATGATGTATAAAAGGGACGAAAAGGCACTGGGGTTAAAATATATCTTTCATTCTTTTCTTTGTCTAAAATCATAGAATTAGAAAAGAGAGTTTCGAAAGATACGTTTAAATCAATTATATCGCCGTGGGATAATCCTGAGGAGGTACTTAGTCAAGTGAAGGAGAGAATATCTATATCCAAATCACTCCTTCTAAGGTGCATGCCTTGGCTTCCCACGATTCCCCTTCACCAAGGGATGACATGGGATCCAACCTGGAAGGCTTTGCCTACGCACCAGATCACTCAGCGAATTCTTAAGTCTAGAGTGTGTCCAACTAGGAAAGGTATTGACCGAGTTCGGTCATGCTTTACCTCTTTGGTATACGAGATAGCGGGGTTCCAGTTTCTTATGATTGGCGTTCACGCCGCCGGGGAACAGTGGCCTCAGGGTTGCTTGTGGGCACCACGGGTTCGGTATGCGATGGATTTCAATAAATAAGAAAATCTTCACTGGGCTAGATCTAGACTGGTTTGAATCAAAGATGGGTCCTGCCCTTCCATCGTGTACTGACCTTGGTTTTCTACCTGTAACAGGTCGACTGGGTTGTAGCATTGAAGGGGGAGGCAAGAGGCGTATATTCGCCATAGGTAACTATGTGAATCAACGGTTGCTGAGACCGGTCCATGACTGGTTGATGCAGGTTCTACGGAGGTTGCCGATGGACGGTACCTTCGAACAAACCAAACCGCTTGACCGCTTAGTTGGCAAACAGACTTGTTATTCATTCGATTTGAAGTCGGCTACCGATAGGTGGCCATTAGTCTTTCGTTTCGAGTTAATGTAGGTCTGTTTCGACAGGTCGTTCGCCTCCAGTGTTTTTAATTAAGCACTGGCTTATAACATAATTGAGGTGCCGTTTGTGAACAAGCGGCATTCGACGGTGTGTTTTGTAGCTGGACAGCCTCTCGGCTATCACTCTTCTTTGCCTCGATTTGCCCTATCACATCATTTATTGGTGTGGTAGTGTGCAGAACAAGTGTACCCGGGTAGACGCTTTATGTCGTATGCGGTACTCGGTGATGATGTTGTCATCGCTGATCAGGAAGTAGCCAGTGTGTATGAGAAGGCTCTTGGTAGATTAGGAGTTAATATAAGTATACAATGATCTCCCAATCCGGCTCTGCTTAATTTGTTAAGCGCTTTAGAGTTAGGGGGTTGACTAAGGATTTAAAAACCTGTGTCAATCAAGAATCTTATGAATTCTCACCTGACTGATGGCGGTTCAAATGAAATACCCATGCAAACGTTTAACGACGTTGGCTAGGGTTGGTGGTGCCGACTTTAGAGTGTTGGCTAAATTCAACCATACCCGATCTGCGCACTACGAGCGCGTCGTGGCTATGTACACCAAAACGCGCCTTCCATTCGACCGGGTAGAGGGCGTCCGCTCAATCCGTATCTACGGGGTGTCATTATTGACCTTCTCCGAAAGGAGATGCGACCAAAAGAGTTGTCTCTGATTCCTGAGGCTCTTTTTGAGGTCCCTGGTATGAAGGACTTTCTCGAATGGTCGACCCTCAGAACTGACTTGGGTAAGGGATTGGCTACGGTACTGTCGTTGGTACTACGTTACAGCGATGTCTCCTGAGGTAAACATTGAGCAGTTCTTTGATGCTCCGGTTTGTAAATGGGAAATGGAAGGTTGATAGAACCGATCCTCATTTGGTGAGGTTTGGCCTTTCTTTTATGGAAGATTTATGATTTGGTAGCATTAAAGGGTCTTTTTTTTCCATTACCTATATTGGAGTCAAGATCAGGAACTCATCCTGGGTTTCCTTACTTGCTTGGTGGGCTCTCTGGTACCGATTTTCTTATGTCTGCTCTAGGTGTTAACCAACCTAGGGCAGGTCGTGGTGTCATCTCCCCTGGGGTTACTATACCCTTTGGGAGTGATCCTACGATCCGGCACATCAGGTATAAAACGGTCTTTTTGCCGGGAGAGAAAGATTACAATAGTCAAGATCTTATACAAAACAATGGTAGGAATACTTAAATAGCTCCGATGCTAGGAGAATTCTGAAAGAAGGAATATAGCTATGTTTCGTTAACCTCTTTCTCGATGCGAAGAATATATTGTTTAATGCTTGAATGATCTCCGGCATTTCTGAAGCCCACCATATGAAACACCCGACATATAAACAAGGTAAAAGTAGGTTCATGATTTCTATGATGGAATGTGCTTGTCCTGCCGTACTCCCCAAGCTTTCTATATTACCAATCCTCCATTCTCTCATTCGCACTCCTGGTCTTGGTATTCTTTCTTTGATGATATGTCCCAGTCCCCTCTCCGGTGATTTTAGCAATTGGTACCTCGCCGTCCTTTGTCCTCTTTCGATAAGACCATAGATGCTATTGGTCCCGATCTTCGAGTCAATCTGGGAATAGAGACAGGGTTGTTAAAGAGACCCATGGTAATCGTCTTTTTTAGCTTTATCCGAGGGGCAGATCTCTTAGCTATCTTTAATCAGGCTAATCTTCTTCCTAAGGATCCCCTCCTGCTTATAAATCTAGCAGCCAGAAAGAGAATGTATTAAAATCTATGATAGCGGAGTTAAGTGGAGAAGTAAGTAGACTGGACAACTAAGAGGGAGACATTAGTGATTCCCCTCCAATCGATAGAGGGCAGGCTCCGAAAGAAGGAAAAGGGATTACTTCTTACTCATCTCAGATGCGGCTAATCGACTGATGATCTTATCAACTTTCTCGGTATATGGATCAAGTCATCAACAGACTCGTCTTGACGCTGCTTGGCTTCCGTCAATTCTCTTACGCCTACGCACTAAAGAAGGATGTTTATCTGTACTTCCTCTATCTTACGTCCTTTGACTTCACTCCGCTACGCACCTTCAAAGAGCCTAGTTGTCCTAAGAGCGGATGAATCCCCAGATGGAGGCAAGGGAAAGCCTAAACCTTACTCCGAAAAGAAGAGCTTGCGCACTAGCATTCCTTCACCCGATCGGAGACTAGAGAGGTCTTTTTGCTTGAATCGGGAATGGCGGGACTGATTGACCTATGTCACTTCCTTGCATCAACAGGAAAGCGCTAAGACCGGTAATGCCACATCTAAGAGAAGAGAAGAAAGCATCGAATCCTCTCTTTGCTATAGTTAAGATATTCCTTGCTATATCTGCTGTTGAGAATCCTCTTCCTCGGTATAACAAAAAGTAAGAAAGTCTTCTTTTCTTTCTCCCCAATCGTCTCTTGCAAGAGATGGGCTTTATAGAAAGAGTGGCTCGTGCTGTTTCCCGAGTTAAAGAAAAATCTTTTTTAACAGTGAAAACTCCCTCGGCATCAAATCAAAGAGACGATTTGATGTAAGCAGACGATTCTATGCTGTCCGCTTCGCCCCTTGAAAGTGGTATTGGCAATGTATTCAGTTCTTTTGTACCGATGTGAACCTCAACAGGAGACTCTCTTCTTTTTTTTTCCCCCTGAAATCACAAAGGTAGACTTCATCCACCAGACGCCCTGGCTTTCTATTTAGTTTTCCAATCTTCTGCTGAACTCCTTCATTCTTGCGGATCATAGATGACCTAGTGGCATTTATGCCAGAGCATTCTTCTCAAGAAAAGACACCGGAGAGGGTGACTTAATTTCAGTCTTTATAATTCCTTACTACTCCTCAATGCCCACCAAGTGTTATTTCCAAAGCCACTGCTCAATCTTCCTTTTCTGATTGATTGAAAAAGGAAACACAAGCAAAAACTTTTGAGGCACAAGAAGCAACTGAGGAGACACAAAGAGTAGTAAAGGAAGTACAAGTAGCAGTCTCAGGTCAAAGGGATCAAGGAAGAATTTCTTCTGATATTGCGGCCACTCTTTCAGAATCTCATCCTGAGACCTAAGTAGGCCATTCTCTTCGTCAAGAAAGATCGAGCAGCACAGAAGCCTTGACTTCGAGCTTAGGGCTTTTTCCAAGGGAAGTAAGGCAACAAAGTTTTAGGTGCAGGGACGGAAAGGCTAGCTGACCTCTTTCCTGGCGGGGAAGGCCTTTATATACAAAGGGCAAAGCTCGAGTAGGTTACTTTGAGTGACCTTCATGGCGGGTGTTCCGGTGTTAACGAGTGCGGGAAGAAGGTCAAGGATGGGCAGTAGACAAAGGAAAGAGGAGATGGAGCTGACCTCGCTGCTGACCTGGGGACAGGCTTGCTAACCTTCGGGCATAGTGACTAGTGACGAGAGGAGTTGCTTAGGGACCTACGGAGCTAGTGACCGAAGCAGAGTCAATTCATATTAAAACCAGAGGAGGGAATTCCATGTCAATCGCCATCTCCTTGGCACACGTGACGGTTATCACCTCTACCACGTCCTCCTTAACGTCCCTCGTTATCTCGTGCGGCATTCTGCCCCTGTTGAGGCTTCTGCTGGTCATCTTTACCAGCTCCATCTCCTCTACCGAATCTCCTGCGAGTTCGTCCTCCCTTTTTGCTCATAAGTAAGTAAGCTCTTCTCCACGGCGTATTTTGACTCTTACCTTCGCTTCCTTCATTCGGTTTCTGGTTTTTGGCTCAACCAGTAGGTCCTTCGACCCTTAAAGCAATACGGTATGCTGCTTCTACGCTGTCTAGCAAACACAAATGAAATTCGTGCTCAGAAAAAGTCAGCTCGAATATTGCCTTTTGTCTCCCTCCTTCACTCTACATCGTAGAGACAATAGGTTAAACTCCTTCATGTACTCTCTTATAGCCATTTCAAAATAAAAACAACCTTGTCTCAGATTCTTAAACTTCTTTAACTTTAATAAGTCCGCTTCGACATCACCTGGTAGAAATTAATCCTTAAACTTAAGAACTTCTTGTTCTTCGTAGCGCTTCTCCTCCTGCTCCCTCTTCTGTCGTACATGTGCTCACCATAAGCCTGCCGTTTTCTTCAACTTCGTGGTAGTGAAACGTACCCGCTCCGGGTCCGTAATCTCTTCTAGTTCGAAATACTGGTCCATCGCGACTAACCAGTCTAAGACTACGGAGGGGTCTCAGAATCCATAAAAGTTAGGGACCTCTACGCTAGTCTTCACAATGACTCCACTTCCCTAAGTATCTGTGCTTCTCCTACTGCTTGCACTACATAAGGACTGCTCCCACTACTGGAGCCCTCGCTCTTGACAGCCGGCCGCTTTCAACAGTGGATTCCGATCCAGTGGAAGTTTTGGCAGGGGGGAACGCGACACGGTCCCCGCCTGAGTGATTCGGAGGCGATCTTCCTTCGCCGCTTGTGCGTGCTTTCGCTAGATCTACCAGAGCTACCTTACCTTAAGCGAAGCTCAACACTACCAGAAAGCACAGGCGGGCCGGGCGGTGGCCCTACCTCTATGGATGGAGAGCAAGCACAAAAAACCGCACGAACAAATGCGAGTAGGAGCGCGTAGAAAACTCCAGTGCGCTCCTGCGCCCCTATCACGTAAGGGGGCTTTCAAGCCTCCGTTTGCTTGTTGCCAAATGGAGCGAGCATACAACCAATGAAGCAATAGGTGATCCAATCTTTCATCTTCCTTGCCGCACAAGTAGCAGCAACTCAGAACTCTAATCCCACGTCTAGTAAGTCTGTCACAAGTGAGCACCTTAGCCTTCAGAGCCAGCCACAAGAAGGCAGCAACCTTCGAAATGACACCCGCTTGCCAAACTGAGAAAGACCAACAATTCTCAGATGCAATCATATCATACCCCGACAACATAGTCTATGACCCCCAGGTGTCTTTCTTGTGGCATATTGCTCATTGGTCCACGGTACTGGATGTAATTCCTATTTGTGCTGCTTTGACACGCGACCTCACCTCACGGGCTTGGGTCGTGCTTTGACTTCTACCTACTTAAGATGCAGCCGCTTCCTCGATAACGAGCCGAGCTTCGCTTCCTCTTCTTCTCGTGTAGATGGCACTTCTTCTTGTATAGATGGCACCCCCCCTTGAGTCCACCCGGCAGAACCGTATAGACGAGACTCCCCTGATGAATCTATCTTCCCTTGCCTCCGCAAAAGCAGCCGAAGCAGCATTTTCTGATACGCATACAGTGGTTGGTCCAGAAACTGTGGGATCTTTCCCTATTAGTAGGGTCCCGTTCTTTATTGTTTAGGGAGTTCTACTGTGTCAGATACACTAGCCTCAGAGTATGGCAACGAACACTGACTTGATACGAGCTTTTCATTTCAAGTGGTGATGCCAGACGACAACTCCTTTTGTTGTCGAATCGTCGGTTTTAATTAAAGGTGGGGTTGCGAACGAAGGAGAATAAGAAGAGGTTCGCTCGGCAAGTGAGGGCTCGGTCTCAATCAAAGGTTTTTGGGGGAAGTCGATGTTTGCTTTCCCCCTATGCTTTATGACATGTTTTCTCTTCTCCGTAGTGATCAGTGTATGCACGTAGGGTCACAGTCAATCTTTCATGCTTGGTCCCGGTCGCGCTCTTCTTCTAACTGCAGGAGTGCCGCGCCGTGTCTTACTCTTGTTGTTGCTAATGAATAGAATAGCCTTTTTCTTGAATAGCCAAGGGAATAAAACAAAGACCTATGCCTCGTTGTCTCAATCATAACTGAAAACAGAATTTCAAAGAGAACCTCACTGTAGAGAGGGAAGGAAAGGATAGACCCCCGGAAGCGTAAGAACGACTATTTTGGAGCCAGAGGTTGAGGTTCCATCGACGAGTGAGAAAAGGAACGAGAGACCTACGGCTCCGTGAGGATCAGGACGCGGCGTACGGTTGGCAATGGCAAGTCAGTCACATAGGCTTTTGTAACACCACGCGTCAGTACTAGACTGATTATGCCATCGATTCAAGACGGAAAGGAAAGCGTGGGAAATAGAATACCCGTGAGTTTGTCATATAAAAGGAATTAGTACATATTCTATATGGTAGCTAAAGAATCGTATTAGTTAGACAGACGTATATTAGTATATCTGTACATTAGGGAAAAGCGGGGTAGTAACTCCTTAAATTGAAATAGGGGCGAGGAACTCTCTTGTGCGCTCGAGGCGTAAGCCACTAATTAATGTGGTGGTGTTACGTGTTCCGGAGGGGCTCATGGTTTTCCTCGTAACGTCGTTCATTAACGGCTAAGGCCTCGTAACATGAATGAACCGCTAAGGGCGGCTGGTTATGGAGGGGCAGCGCTTTCCAGTCGACTGATACTGATAAAGAAAAGCGACATAACTCAAGGTCGGCAATAGGCTACTCGTCGGCAATCGGCTACTCATAGTTGTTAAGTTACAGTTCAAAGTCAGGATAGAAAGGTAAACATATGAAAGGAACGAGAGCAAGAGACAAATAGGCCAGCTCATGTAGACCCTGACCATGCAACGAGCAACTACTCTGACTAATAGACCAGAGAAGATCGCGGAGGAAACAAAGGCACGAGGAGCATGAGACAAATGGGACAGAGGAGGAATCGAAAGAAAATTTTTGTTCTCAGCGCCGGCCGAGCGGAGTGAGAAGCTGAACTAACTAGTAGTGATCGCATTTCGAAGAGCGAGCAGAAATAAAAAAAAGAGCTATGAGGTTTGCGGCAGGTGGCCCAGGCAAGGCGAGCGTAGGGAGTGCGACTGATCTGAGCCAGCGTAAGTCACAGCTGTTGGTGGCGAAGCGCAGGTCTTCTCAAAGGAAAATGCGTACTAGAGCGAGCCAGAAGCTAAACGAACGAGACCGAGCGGTGGGTGCAAGCAATAACGGCGATCGTGCATTGCCTCAGGACTTTGCTTTTTCTTTCACGGACAACAACTACTCGACTCTGGACGGCTAGTCTAGGCAGCGTGAGGCCGAAACCTTTGATGAAAACCCAAAATGAAATACCTCTAAGTCAAATGTGCAATACTCAGAAGTCATTTGCACGAGAGCACTCACTCTTCAGGTTTTCTCACTGAAAAAAGTGGAGATCAATACCGGTTGGATCGACCACCCATGGAGCAATTGCCCTACTGACTACTGACAATTCCGACCAAGATCTCTTGACTGATGACCGCCCATCTGATGAGCGAACGCGGGAAGCACTCCGAAAAGCGGATAGATCAAACTACTTGAGACTATTCATCCGTGGGCACGCCCTCCTCGGATAAAACAACCCCTTTTCTGAGGTGGATACCACAGTCTCTGAAAGAAGCGGCACGGGATTGCTTAAGCTTGCACTCAGACTTTTTTTTTTATCAGCCTCTTTACAGACTTTGAGAAATGAGTAGGAACTTGAATTTCCCTGTCGATGAGTAAGTATTTCCATGTTCGGCAGAGGGAAGTCATCCTTTGGGCAGGCCTTGGTTGAGGTCTCGGCTGTCTCCGGTTGATCGACAACAGGTACTCTCCCACTTCCTGAACCGATAGACTTGCCCATGGCTGAAAAGCCCTTCTATCCTTATTCGAGATGAAAGCCTGGTCGGTCGGATTCACCTTTCCAGTCAGATCAATCAACAAAATGAGAAATGGGGGATAAGAAAGAGAGAAAGAGGGAGGAGAACCATAAGACGTTCCCTTCTTAAGGTAAAGCGCAACAGTAAGCTCATTACGGATATGGAATCCGATATAGCTGAACGGCTTATTCAGCTGTTTCAGGGAACTGGAATGAAACGGGGATGATCGGCTGACTTTGATTCGATAAGGCTCCCCTTCCCACGACCCCATCCCCTGTTGGGTTCGCTCACTTCTTTGTCAAATCAAATTCAAATAAAGGCCTTTGAAAACTTGGCCCTCTTCGGAGTCAAAAGTATAAAGACATTTCAAGAAGAAGCACCTTGTACAGTGGAGAACTTGTGAACATTGGAATCTGATAGATGGGAGGGGAGGAAGAAAGGCTCGAAGGCGGATCGTCCAAAGCCTTTGTTTTCGACTTCACGATCGACTACAAGTGAAAAAGCGAGATGGTCCTACTTCCGTCATGGTCTTTGGGTACAAAGTCCACTTAAATATGAGACTTTTCGACCTGTGAAGAAAGAAGAGATACAGGCTTTCCCACCTACGAACGAGGCTATGACTCCAATCTTTCCACTTCGTCCTATAGACTCAATGGTACTGGACTGCGGGTTCCGACACTGGTAGGCTCGCGCATTGAAGGAAAGGGACAGCCAGATTGGATTCGGTGAGTTTGATGTAGCAGAGAAAAAGAAAGTCAAAGGGGAGTCCGGTCGGGTCGTGAGGGCTAGTTAGAGCAATCCCCCCGTTGGAGTGACCCAATTTGGAGTTCAAAAGCTCCCCTTCCCATTCGTCTTGTATAGCATAGAAAAAGATAGGCAGACCTCTCATTGTTGAGCAAGTGGGAAGCAAGCTTCTTTGTGTAGGGCGACCAGGCTCCACAGGGAATCGTCATCTCGGGTGATAAAAAAGTTCCGCTCAGATTTGAGGGACGAGGAAAGGCACAGGACTGATCTTATAGATAAGGGAAAGCCAGGACAAGGGCTTGAGCAGCATGTACTCATTCTCATTCGAAAAGTAGACAAGCATAAAAAAAAGACGAGGTTTTGTCAACAAGTCAAAGTGCGGATTTACTCAAACTAAAGAGAGGCAAAAGAATGAATTGAGTGATGACTTACTAACAAGAACAGCCCCCTGTCAAGCTCTCTTGACCAAAGACCATCCTTCTCTCCAGCCAACAAGGGAAGGGTATTGAAGCCACCAACCCATGGTGTACAAAATCGGGGTTGGATTGAACCGCGAGCGAGAAATCCTTCTTTTCTTGGATGATTATGATTCCGAGACCAAGTCTTCGATGAGAATCTTTGGATTCGTGAGATGCACCTAGGTTTGCTGCGCTCCTCACCGATCATGTATCCCCGGCGAAGGGATGAGAGGCCGAAGATCCTGTTTTTCAAGACCTCATCAAGTCAAGGGATTTGGAAAGTCCCATTGGTGGAGCCACTGACCTCTCCCTCTAGCTTTCGCTTTGAGTCCTTTCCTTACGTCGAGAAAAGTCAAAGCTTCAGTTAGCTCTTTTCTTCCGGGAACTTACTTTTCTTTTCTTACCATTTGTTCGAAAAAGACCCTTTGATTTTCCTTTTGAGACCTCTGCCTTCCGTCCATGGTTGGTCGATCCCCCTAATTCCCTATTTACAACATGATCTTGACCTATCATTTGTTCAATTTGGTCGATCTGATACTTAGTTAACTCTTTTATCCTCTGACGTGGGGATACAGAAAAAACCATAAAAGCAGCCTGCCACCACTAGCGGACTGATCACTAAATAGATAAAAAAGGTGCTAATTCAGTCATAACAACAGTCAACTTCGTTCTCTCGCTCTGCTCGCGGCGCTCCTTGCTAGCGGAGTGGCATACCAAAAAAAAGCGGGTTCCTTTTTTAAAGCGAAAACAGGTCGAGGTCTTTAAGTCGTACATTAGCCAACTGGGGACCGGCTTTCGTGAAAGCACCTATGGGCAGTGGTTCCTCTGCATCGAGACTCTTGAACCAAGACTCGTAACTGAATCTCATTCTTCATCTCCGACGGCTAGGACAGTCCTCTACTCCGACAGCTAGTTACTGATCTGAGCTTGCTTTTTGAATACAGTCAAAGCCCTTGTTTTCGCATTCCTTGCCTTGGCCCGGCCTTCAAAGGTTAGTCATCATTAGCTCATTGGCTTTCTTTCTTTCTGATAGCCAGGCTAGGAAATTCGATGAGTCATCGTAGGGGCTTCTTTCTTTGACTTCAAGCCCACCCTCCTTCACCTTCCAATCCAGATCGCAAAATTGCGTAGATTGAGATGCAGCTCTTTGATCTCCACTTGGGTCAGCTGTTTCACTCGTTGCCGAAGACCTTGAAGCTGCTGACTTCCTTCCCGTGGGACTTTCCCTCGTCAATTGGGCTCCGATCCTCTTTCTATTCTATAGCTGTCTATTGAATAGAGGTCGGTGCCAGTGGAAGAATGGAATCAAGAATCAATTGAGCTGCTCCTTCTGCTTGTCGTTCGAGTGCTGGAAAAAAACATATATAGCTGCTTCCATAAAAGCTCATCTTCTTCCTGAATCTGGTTCGCTTTTCTCCCTCAGGTCGAGTGGCTACGCTCCTTGGCTGTCCTAGTTGGGTTGAATTGGAACTGCTTGCCTCAGACCTTCCTCCCCCTCTCCTATTTCAAGGGCTAAAGCAAGCCCCTTCCCGTCCATCTGTCCAGTCCCTAACCGTACCTACCCCCTTCTATTAGCTTTTCCACTTCGCTTCGTCCCCGTCACATCAACTGGCACAAGACCCGCAACTGGAAAAAGGCACCATAATGTCCACCAACGAACGGAGTTTTCTACACTTAAGCGGGTTTTGGACTAACAATAGCTACACCATCAGGAAAGCAGCAAGCAACCTCAAAGGGACTAAGAAAGGAACCTTTTCTCCTGCTAGCAAGCTGCGAAAGTTTTTATACAGAACAAAGCACCACCCTTTCTTTGAACCTTGTCAATGATCGAAAAAGTAGACGACAATAAATAGCATATCTCGTTCAATCCATAAACACGTGCAACCAGAGACCAAAGCAAAAAGAAAGTCTCATGCTGGAGCAAGAACTAGCATGAAAGTCGATCTATTACGACCAGCGCGGTTGTTCCTATTTCATTTTTCCAAGCCCTTCTTAGAAAGCACTCACTGAGTTACTTACGGAATCTCTCTCCACTGTCCTTTCGAGCTCCAAGAATTTCTTAGCCTCTCTTCATCTTTGAAACTGAGAAGAGCACACCGAAAATCAAAGGATTCAATCCAGACATAGATATAGATGTACCTATGCCTACCATGTTGCGACTGGGTCTAGCTGTCCTGAAGGGTCGGCGATGTTCCTTTCTTCTCACTCTTTCTTAATATCCGAAATATATAAGACCTCGTGTAGCACCATACTTCTTTGTTCACCTGTCTAAGCTCTCTTTTATGAGGGAACGTTAGTAAATCATTTACATAGTAGTATACAGTTTACATAGTTCAGTTCCGCAGACAGTTGTCTAGGAAATAGAGTTCATAAGACAAGTAGCGAGGCAGAGAATGACTAGTTTACTAAGTACTTCCCCCTACTCTTCTTTCTTCTTCTATTATCCCGAGAGGGTCGAAGGATCCCGTCTCTGGGCTGGTCCCTACCCCCGATGTGCTGGCCCCACCGGTTTGGAGCGTCCCCACGGGGTCCTGCATGATTACGTTCATCATATTATCGCATAGTTCAGTGGCAATCTGCATAATCGGGGCTGACCAATTTCGTGTTATATCCTTGATGGATTTGACCACCTCTGGGCTTAGGAAATCATTAATATCATAACATCCTAAGGAGGGTAGCATAATGCTTGGTATTAAAGCATACCAGATATGGAAGCCCAAGCAGATCGAATAATTCATTGCATCTGTATTAGCTATTACTTCCTTTACGTAGGCAGATACTAACTCGTACTCCCAACCCCTCCATATGAGATTGGAGAAACCCTCGTTAATACTTTGGTACACCCGATTTCGTAATCTTGCTGGTATTATGGCCCCTCTCGCGCTGTAACCTTATTATTTGTTTATAAATACCCGAAAGATATTTATTAGCAGCAATCGTTCCCAATATAGGAAGTGGCCTCCTCATGACGAGTTGCTTCCTAGTTATCGAGACTGCGCAGAAAGCTAGGTACCGCGCTGACGCGGCATAAAAGGTCGGGGGGTACGCACAAAGCATGGGAGACGAACTCCAGAATTTAGAATACCACGAGCGCACCTCTAAGATTTTATACTGACTCATATAACTCATTAGTAGAGAAGCGGTGGGTTCGGCGATAACCCGCCTGCTTCCAGCATATCCTCGTGCGATGAATATAAAACGATAGAATATGTCAATATTATACATAACCATCAAGAATGTCATTTTATTCCTTAACTTCTTTCTATCTTACCTGACACTAAGCATACAGGATAAACACTGAATGGGTCCATCTCCAGGTCCAATAGACAGAATTTTACCATACAAATTCGATTTCTCAAATAAGCTAACTACTTTTGCTTCGAAGTCTTGAAAGGTCATTCCTTCATTACTTTCAGAAGAGGAGAATGAGACTAAGACTTCATTAGCATATCTATTATAGGCTAAGTGTGGAAATAAGAGTTGAAAATCCTGATCGAAGTCCATTAAAGCAAAATTGAGTAGTACACTACTTATAAATAGAGATCCTGTGGGTGGTATACTAAAATTATCGGATAGGTCTATACCACTTTCAGTAAGGATAGGTAAATACAGGTATTGTTTTACATATTTCATAATTTCATTATCCATCACTAACACTGAAAGCTTACACAAAAGAATATCTCTATTTATAAATCTAAAGGAATTTGTTAGGTCAAAGCGATAAAGCTTTAAGACATTCTCTCTCGCACATACTAAATCATAATAATATTTTAACGGAATTTTAAAGCCCATGGAATTGTCCATGAGATAACCCGCTAGATTTTTGTTTAACATCAGTCCCAGCGCAATTAGCACTAGTTTGTCTTCTTCTGTTGAATCAATTTCATAAGAGAGAAGATTATTCAGATCATCCACGGCATGAATTATGATACCCTCAAAACTACTAATAGTTAATTGAGACAAGGGTCTAGCTTTTAGGGGCGACAGGGTGTATCTTCCTTCCCTTATGCTTTTCTGAATCTCTTTCACTTTTCTTTCAGTCAATTCTGGAAATCAATCTTCTAATTCATAGTATGTACCCAAGATATAGCCCGCAAGCGTATCCAACGAACAAAATGGATGAGTATCATGACTACTAAAATTTCTTCGTTGAGGAAGATTACAATTTTTCATTGAAACATCAATCTTTTGATTCATTGAAGAAGAATTCTTTTTAGTCATTGAAACATCAATATTTTGTGGGTTACCGGCTGGCTGGTTTTTATGCAAAAAAGACAAAACGGGATTGGATTTCCACTCAGAAGGAAGGAAGGTTAGATACCTTTGACAGGATTTTCTTTTTGGTTGAAATGGGATGGTGTTCAAACTCCCGAAATCCAGTCTAGACAGCGGGCCCGCCCCTTTCTAACTGGACTGACTCGGGGAAGGGTCAATCTCCTTCGGAGCATGCTGCACAGCCACTCATTCGTCCTGACTAAATAGTAGAATCTATCTCTCAGCGATTCTTTTCTCCGCCAATAACCCCTTCCCAACCAGCCCGCCCAATCTCTTTTGTAAGATCAGCTAATTGTTAGGGGTTAATCTGGTCCGAAGTTGTCGGAACGAATCGTTTGCTTTATCAAACAAAGCTTTGATAGGGGGGTTGGCCCCCCTATTTTCAACCATTATAGCTGGCGTCGACCCGCTTTTGCGATACGGACGGACATGAAGAAGAACGCAGGCAGCGGAAATACAAAAGAGAAGAGCAAAGATTCCCGACCCAGAGGATGTTATTGACTCAACCACAAATCTGTTGAATGAAGGTAACTTGCTTACTCTCAGCCACTAGTTAGAAGGAAATCCCTTGACTTCGCTTATGCCTTTATGCAGTAAAGAAAGCAAGTGCGGCGGGCTAAGATTCCATTCGAAGTAACGTAAGAGGATTCGATCTTGCACCATCTTCAACTCTTCTCGGGATCCGGAGTTTTTCGAGAAAAGGTCCCATCCTTCAATATCATGATTGGGTCGACCAGGCCAGATCATGAGTAAATAGAAAATCGAAAACGTACATAGCTGTTCCAGCTGAAATACTTGGAATAATTCTACCACTTCTACTAGGAGTAGCCTTTTTAGTGCTAGCTGAACGTAAAGTAATGGCTTTTGTGCAACGTCGAAAGGGTCCTGATGTAGTGGGATCGTTCGGATTGTTACAACCTCTAGCAGATGGTTCGAAATTGATTCTAAAAGAACCTATTTCACCGAGTAGTGCTAATTTCTCCCTTTTTAGAATGGCTCCAGTGGCTACATTTATGTTAAGTCTGGTCGCTCGGGCCGTTGTACCTTTTGATTATGGTATGGTATTGTCAGATCCGAACATAGGGCTACTTTATTTGTTTGCCATATCTTCGCTAGGTGTTTATGGAATTATTACAGCAGGTCGGTCTAGTAATTAGGGGGCGGCCGTTCGATCGCCTATGAGACTAGGGCCAATAGGTCAAAAATGGGTTTGTGCCGCAGGTGTTGAACGATCTACTCTACACAGGTGTGGGCTTACAGGGCTAGGGCTCATAAACCCTTTCTTTCATTCATCAATAGGCCCTGCCCTGGTCGGTCACTTTTCCGGGCCGGGATTGATAAGTGGAAGTCATAAAAAAGAGATGTTTCTCTTCGCACCTCAGATCAGGTAGCTTGTCAAGCTGGCCTATATATATATATTTTCTTTATAAAAAAAAAAGAAAATATATATATATAATAATAAAAAGATTCACTGTCTTTTAACCGGCTGTTCTTCTTTGTCAACGCTATTAAGGACCTATAGGTTCGCCTACTTTACTTATGAAAGATAATGAGAATGGGTTATTCAAAAAGGAAAAGGCGCGTATATACAATACATTAGTAGAAGTAAGCGGCTGAGTTAGCAAAGCCTACCCTACTAATGTATTGTATAGTAGGGTATAGTATAGTATAGCGAGCGAGTTAGCGAAGACGCTTAGGCTAATAGATAAGAGAGCGTCAGTGCGTAGCCTTCATTCTACTACGCTACGCAAAGGTTACGAAGTCACTTAGCTCGACGTTAGGAGAGTCAAGTCAAGGGGGAACGCCATACCTACATAGAAGAACCGCTGTTCGCTGACTTTCTAAGGTCTAAGTCTAACCTTTCGCTCCCCTACTGAAAAGGGGCAAAGCCGCTTCGCACCACTGATAGACTAAGACTACTTAAGATTCAATTCAAAAGACCCTTTCGCAAGCCTTTGTCATTGTCAGTCAACTAAGTAGGGCCTGAGGCCCCCTGCGAATCCGTAAATCTGAGGAGCATGCCGCAACAAAAGGATGGTCCCCTACGCATTTCATTATTTCCGGAAGGGAAATCAAAGAAGTACCCCCCATCATGGTGAACCTCTCCTTGTGATCGGGATGAGGTAAATGCCTCCCAGCCGGGGGGCGGATCGAATCGGAGTTTCCTTAGGTAGCCACCGACCTACAGTTATCCTTAAACTTCCGTGCTTGGTGGAGAAGAAGCGACCAAAGGTACGCTCGCTTGCTGTCTTGTTCTCTGCCGCGAACTGGGATCGCTCGCCAGCTAGGTCAGATTGGAGCAAGATTTTTTGAGAACATATTACCCATCTTCGGGGACAAGGGGCGGAACGACCTCTCGATCTACTTACTGCAGCCCAGGAATAAAAACGTCGTCTAGGCGTTCCCTGTTGCTCCGATCTCCCCTACGCCTAGGGCGTTGTCTAGGCCAAGAGCCATAGTTAGTTGCTGTTTCCATTTGGTTGTTTTTTTCTCGTTGTTGATACCGGCAAGACCCAGCCAGATGATGTCTGCTGGTTGGTAGTGAGAGGACTCTTAGTATCTGCGCGCTGATTAAAAAACAAGAATTTTCTTTTTTTTCTTGCTCTCCCTTAGCAGCGGGAAAGGAGTCTATCTATCTGCCTAGCTTTGGTAGATTTCCCCCAACGCAATCCACAGAAATTCCACGAATCCCTTGGTGGATAAGTCCGACGACTCAGCAGCAGTGCGGAATTGAGTTTCTCGTCTGGTGGATCTGATCTATAGTTAGGGGGCAATACATACCAAAAGGTTCGAAGAAGGAGCGCGCATAAGAGTATATAACCAACCCACCCACCCTTCTTTATAACCTATTCACATTAGTGAAGCGGCTGGATGCATAAGGGAAGTGCGCGTTTGTGAGACCTTCGTCGGGATGCATAGAGGAGTCAACCTACGAGCACGGAAGGGCGTGGTACCGCTCTGCCCCTCTCTAAGTAAAGGTAAAGTCTCTCCTTCAGCTAGAATTTGAAAGAAGCGCGGAAAAGGGCCAAACGCGGTTGCTAGCATCGAAGAGAGCCGTCATCGACGAGAAAGTGGGAGTTCGGACTTGGCGAACGAGCTCTTCCCGCGGGAGAGGAAAGCGGGGGCAGGCAAAATA
>JAJEJH010000689.1:79926-92426 GCA_026122585.1 Anacardium occidentale | reverse complement strand
GGTTTGAAGCTTAATTTATATTAACCCAAGTTTTTGCAAGGAGGAACTTAGGGCTTTATATATAGGAGCCCTTGTTTCCAGACAAAAGAAGATTTTCGTGGGTGGAGATGCTCTTTTCGAAGAGGTGGGGTCGTAGGATAGGGATATTCATACCTGGGTTTTTAAGCGTAAGTTAACTCTATCCAGTGCAGACTCAGGCCTTAGCCATTTTGATATGGTTCCAACAATAACTGGACTCTTTGGGTGAAGCCAATGCCGCTAAACAATACGAACAAAAGCGAAAGGACTAGAATTTGAAATCTTTTACCGGCTATCTCTAAAAAATTAGGAAAGTAGATTACTATAATAAATTATCCAAAATTAATGATTGTGTTAGTTTACAAAGCGAAGCAAATCTTTAATGCTTTATATGTTGGTCGCTGCTTTCTCAACAATGATGGGATTTTAAACCATGACTTTAGACTCTTCTTCTCTTTCTTTTTGTAGTGAATTTCGGATTGGGGGATAAAGCCCGCTTTGGGCTGGCATTGAGTAGTACCATACATCATCCTTTGATAATAGCGAAACTCAACAAGGTTCAACTTGAGGGCTTTAAGGCAAGGCGCATGAATCAGGCTTTGAAAGGCCGACAAAACGTAGGAATTAGTGCGTGCTGGAAAATGGGATTTTCTTTATTAGCTCGGGCTCCTATCAAGCTTCGCTTCGCGCATGATAGCGGGGGAAGGAAGTCGCTCAACTTCTGACTTCGTATGGGGAAAGAACGGCATATTCTATTCTTTATTTCGGCTCCTTCTGTGAAAGCGACTATGGAAGTGAATTTACTAATCCCGAAAGAAACAATCTAGGTGATCTGACTTGAATGTGGAAGGTATACTATCTTTCATTACAGATGTTATAGGGTTCTCGTCTGAGTCTATGCTGCAACCTGGACGAAAAACCTCTGGCGCAATCCCGGTGCGGCTAAGACCCTTGGTCGGTCATCAGGGATCAAGCTTGTCGAGCAAGTTTTCATTGTCCGGCTAGGCTAGCCCGAGATCTTAATCTTTTGACTTGGTAGGGACAAAGCCCTTTGAGGTAGAGTGACAGGATGAAACTTCTGAACACCTGGATCAAGTCCAAGGAAATGAGCCCTCTTTAGGAAGTAGTATAGACTTCTGGACCCATTGGTAAAGGAAGACTCCCTAGCTCGATTTTTGAAAAGCTCTCTTTTGTGTGCCCGCTCAAAGCGCCTTTCTTTAGTTTCTACCTGTGAATCGGGGAAGTTGATCTGCAAAGGCACCTACCTGACCTAGGAAAAGTCCATCAAAAAGGAGAATACATGACTGAAGCGAAGAAGTCTAAGCTGGATCCAGCTCCGAGGACTGAGTAAGAAAGCAAGTGAAATAGCTAGGTCATTCAAAGGAGCAGCTGAAAAAGCCCTTTCTAGGGCAGGGTAGGAAAACCAGAATCAAGAGAGAACCTTTCAATAGACTCCGAAAGAAAGAGCATTGGCTTGGTGGGCTCAGAAAGAGATGGTCGGCAGATCTGCCTCATAAAGAGTAGTATTGTTCCGAGGTCTCGTCCTAAGATGAGATTGACCCCTCTTCCACTTGATGTGGATTACCGAGAAATTCTATTAGCAGAAAAGAATCGGCTATTGAGTAGGCACTCGTAGCAGCAAGATAGGTTGTCTTTGCTCTGTCCCTGAGTCATGTCCTAAGGGAAGGATAGACTGACCTATTCATAGCCTTAGCGGTAGCTTCATCGACTACCAGGTTTTCCATTTCCTTCTCCGGAAAGGGTTTCCCTCTAATTGTTTCTGTTAAACCAACATATTTCCCTGGAACCGAAGTAGCTTGCTACGTAGGTCCCCCATCTGTTGAGTCAGAAAAAAGGAACCTCGGCCCTCCCATGTGGTGAACCAAACTGGATCTCATCCAGGTGCATAGAAGCATCAGCACTCACCATGTCGTTTCCCAGAGATGTGTTACCACTCGAGGTGACAGTTTCCATTTTGGCTATATTGAATTGTGCCCCATCAGGTTACTGAGTTGGTTCTGGGGGCTCGCTGTCCCGCCGACGAACCAGTCTAGAAGTGGAAAGGGAAGGCAATAGAAAGAGGTCCTCCTTCCTCCCTCTGTCCCCTTCTCGCCGCTTTTCATCCTGCCCTGCGCCACTTACAGATTCAGTTGCGGGTATCTAAGACGCCGCAGGCGCGAAGCGTGGTAGGCCTGCGCCGGGGGAGCGGGAGGAAAGACGATTGATCTTGTTGATTTAGTAGTTCGCTCAGTAGAGCCTTCGTTGAAGCAGCGGCTTACTCATAAGCACCTCGGCCATCAAGACCCGGAGGCATAGACAGTGGCTTATCGAGCAGCGGAACCGGTGGAACTGCCATCTATGGCACACCAGCTTGGTCTTTCTGTATAAATGTTTTTGCCGGTTGGCTGATCAACGGTTGAGCTGTCTGGTCAATCCAGTTCTGATTTTAAAAAAGATATGCCGGTCTGAGCTCTCTTGCTTGGGGTCCGGTAAATACCTTTACCACTTTACAAAATCAATATCTCCTTTCTCTAGTTAGTCAAGGGTACACACTTCTATTTTTAGAATTTATGTATTCCATTCCCCTGTCCCGCTAAACACAAATCTTTCTTTTCTCCGATAAATAGAAATTCTTTCGAAATGAAATAGCCATTAAGTAACTCTATTGACGATAGAGAAAGGGGATTCCCCGTCCACTGATGAAAGGTAGCCCGAAGAAAGGTCCGATCCAGAGTCCGATAGGTCCTCTGACACATATGAAGATATCTCCCCCAATCAACATTTTGAACCGCTACGCTACGTTTTATTAAAACCTCGGTTCTCTCGTTCCATCTATTCTTTCTCATTGAAGTCAGTATCGACGCTTGACGCTACGAATTGGATAGGATTTTTGAATTCCCTTTGGAGAATCACTTTGATAACCTAAACTTCGTTCGATAGAGCTAACCCTTTGATATGAAAGTTTTCCAACCCACCCTGTATTTCCCTAGCTAGTAGTATCCTGCTGCCCACTAGACCCCGAAAGTGAATAGCCAGCCTACATAGAGATAGAGTCACATCGCGGAGGTCCCAGGAAATGGGAAGCCTACATAGAGATAGGGTCACATCACAAGGGTCACATAAAATGTCTGTTATTCAACACCGTCTAGAAGTTGAAATCATATTCCTTCTCTTCCGTCATAAAAAAGGGCATTCCCATCGGCTGGATCTCAACATACTTCCTCGTTGTAATTTAAATCGTTTGGGCTTACTTACCGAAGGGCAGGAAGGAAAAACGGACCGATCATAGAGAAGGAAGGCAGAAAGGATATTTACCAAGACTACTGAAACAGCACGGACTTGGCTTGGGAGCTCTCGCTCGGGCTTGCCCCCGAGGCAATCCCTTCGCTACCGCTACCTCAAACACTGGTACTCATGTAAGGCAAGAAATAGTAACCGATATGACTAAAAGTACTGTACTATTTACGGAACTTACTATTAATTAAAAAAAAGCGCTCTCCCTTTCTGCAGATATATCATTTTGCAGTCTTTATTAGTGCTACTTCAGACACGGCACGGAACGGAACACATGTCAAATACAGTCGCTCTCGCCCCGTATCTATTTTAAAAGAAAAGCCTCTCTCCGGGGGAAGCAGGCTCAATCACCGCTCCGGGCATGGGAGCCACTCTTTCCAAGATCACGATCCAATGTCCGGTTCTCCTCTTGAGGGTAGGTGGGATTCATCAATCCGATATAGGAAATGGAGGGAATGGATCTCAACCAGAAATATGAGATTTTGTCGCGGCTGGTTGATAGCAGCCCCGCTCCGGGGATCACTGAACGAGGGGGACACCCGGCACCACCTATGCCCCACCTGACTGAAGAAGCCTTCTTGGGCCTAGCAGCTAATGCTTCCGAACACGGAAAGCATCAGAAAGATTCGTATTGAATGCAGCTATCCGGTCAAGATTTTTCGTAAAACCCTCCTTCTCGAGATGTTTTCATTAATGGTCGGAGATGCAGCCGGTGTCAAGAGGAGGGGGCCGAGGACAAGGCGACTGGGATCAAGTATGGCGCAGGAGCTACGAATTGGGAATCAATGGATTCGGAAGCAGTGTCTCGACCTGACCGGAAAGAGAAGTCAATCGGTTCAGGAAGTGGGAGAGGAAGCGATGGCTATGGTTGTCTATAGGAAGTAGTGTGTCGGCTAGCACTCGGGAGTGCCAGCTTTCTTGATCGAAAGCCTCATCCCTGATATCTTTAATGCACGGGGCCAATCGAAGCCCTTTTGGTATAATAGGCAGGGTCCTTTCGATTGAGTGCAAGATGGTAGCGATCATTTCTACCGCTTCACAGGCTCAGGCAAAGAACGGCGCCAATCCAATACAATAGTAAGGCACCAGGCTCACAAGAGTCGGGGACAGAGCGAGGGAGGGACACTGCGGGCACAAGAACCTGCCTTGTAGTATCATCACAGAGATAAAGAAAGGCCAGAGACCCCTTTCCTGGGGAAGGGGTGAATCGGCACACCTACCCGACCAATCTATGCAGAGCTAGGTGGCACGGCACGGGACCCACTTTTTTTTAAGCATGGGTCGCTAAAATCGAGGTAGCATGTCTAGTGGACGAGGGCGAGGAACGGATTGCACTCGATGTCTCTTCATGAATAAGCCCGCGAAGGCAGCCTTTTCTACCAAATAAGAAAAGTACCGGGCGGAGAAGCGGAGGCTGCAACTATGGATACGGCAAGGAAGCGAAAGCTCACTCGACCAAAGGAAAGGAGGAGTAGGCGAAAGAAGAGAAGCTACTCGCCCTAACTACTAAAGCCGGGAGAGGGGGTTTCCCAATTCTATCTATTGACCCGAACTCTACCTATATGTATTCTACGCGTATCGTAGCATGAGACCCTTTCAACCTGCTCCTCTGCTTATGGCCGATTATGGCATTACCCTATCCTCCTACTATTTAGAAACAGGAATATATACCTTCTAGATCCCATCTTAGACCATAGCTAGACCACAAGATAGCCGATAGGAAAGATATGGATTCCTTTATGGCAGTTTATGGTTTATACCCTGTCCCTACTATCCAAGGCTTTCGTATCAGGGAAGTTTACTTGTCTTCTGTATAGGGTTAGGTAAGTCCCCACCACTCTTTGACTTTGAATCGAAGGCAACGAGAGAAGCTTTTAATTGTACTATGACCCCTTAATGAGTGAATTCGCTTATCACTTATTATTATTAATACATTCTTATTTTGTGAATTCGATATTCGATTTCTTTTTTTCTCAGTGGATCATGAACCCGCGGGTGAATTACTTACTTTCTTTGGACTGAGCTTCGTTGCAACGTCCTCCTCAGGGTCTCATGAGGCTATTCGATTTTTTTTATTTCGTTTTTCGGGCGACTCCCTTATATTGAAATTGAGGTTACATCTTTGTTTTTGTTCGAAACGTTTGTGTTAATTATATCATTCTTTCAGGATTGAGATGCTTGTGTTAACTATATGACGAATCTTCTTATTGTTTAGCAACAGCCGATTCATACACTAAGTAAAGAGTCCCCGCATTCGTACTCTATTCCTAAGGCGATAGCTCTAGCGGAAACGCCAACTACTGAATTGGGCTTGGCACATTGAAAGTGAGAAACTGAACTTCGAGAAGTTGGCGTGAGATGATCAATCCTTCACCCGCCGATGAAACCTTTGTACATTTGGACTACCAACCAAAATAGTTTACAAACTTTGGCTTGATTACCCTGTCCATCTTCAGGAAGAGAAGTAAGATCTTGAGCCCTCTTTCTAACTTCTAACTAGAGAGTATAGTCCTTTCGGCTGATTCAATCTGAGATGATCATTTCTTGAATACGAATTCAGCCCTTACGCGCAAAGATCATAACGAATCGAGATTTCAAATTAGCTCCGGGAGAGCAGTTCACCCCAGAGGAAGAAAACCCGAATCCGAATCAACAATTGAGAAAGCTGAAAAAGCAAGGAGGTCAGTATGCCCCGTTCCTTTTCTGTAGTGAATTTCAGTCATTAGGACCCCCTCGTGCTAAGTGGACAGCCAAGCCCTTCCTCCCTTGGAAGGCTTTCAGGGCGAAAGATTATTATGAACATAGAATTGCAGTACCTGAATCATGAGTTTGATGTTGAATGGCGCACGGCGCCCCATCTGACAAATCCATTGGACGACTGCCTTTTATCTCTTTCCCTTCTCCTGGGCGAGCTTTCGAAAGCCAACCTCCAGGTTAGGAATTCGAATTGTTGACGAGACAGAGATCTTCGGCTCACAGGCCGACACCCGAGACAGCTTTAGCTGTGAAAAATAAGCCTATAAGACCATACTTTCCTCGGGCTTGCCACAAAGTCCCCACTTTCTGAAGTGAGTCACTCGAACGGACTATTCTATATAATTATTTATAGAAAGAAGTCAGTCTTTGTTCAATCTCTCCTTCGTTCTTAGTTTAGAGTGTACTGCACCTAAGGAGGTTGAGGGTCCGTCTCCAGAATGAGTCATTTTTGCTTTTGGCGGTATCGCATATAAGAGAACGGATGAGGAGTGATCTTTCTGTGGCATGAGAAAGGTAGGTGCGCGGGGAGGTCAAATCCTTGGTTGTGTTGTGAACAAAGGAAGCCCTTCGTGTAACTCCATGCCTAGAAAAAGCTTATCTCTGGGAAGCTTATGATCGTCTTCATATGAATATGCTTTAAGTGCCAAAAAAAGTCAGCTAAAGGAAGAGTCAAGGAAGAGCTGCTACAAGCCGAGCGTAATTAGCTGCAGGAAGGCAGAAAGATGAACATTTAGCTACGAGTCCGAAAGCTGCTAGGGGCGAGGCTTCCCTAAAGCTAATGACTACCGGGAAACCCCGTATTTTTCACTTAAAATAAGCTCTTTAAGCAATCCACAAAGAAGAAAGCCAGCCAAGAAGAGAGCTAATAGCAAAGGCGAATACCAGAGGAATCACTCTAGTTAGGCCTTTAGCCAGGAATAGCGCCCTTGGTCTCTCGATCCAGAGCTCATAGTAGGCGAGCTTGCTTCTATGGTAAATATGTATTTAATTTAACAGATTGTACAGAAGGGCTTGCTTTCTGCCCCAATATTGGGGAGCCAGTTACGGCCTTCTAAACGTCTTTCTTTCACGTCGCGTCGGACGATTTATCCGCCTTTGTCTGTGGAGGACCCCGTTTTCGAAGGTCACTGGGACGGTGTGGATGTTTTCTTTTCAATGTGTATACAGGCGGCTCATGAAATTTTAGCCACCCGTAATAGAAATAGAATAATAATAATAGAAGTAAGAGAAGCGATGGTACGGGGGTGACCTACCTAAACAAGTCATTTTTGGACTCAGTATGTTTGGGCACTCCGGGCCCTGGTTGTTCGAGTCGATCTTTACACTTGAAAGAAAGGCAGCAACTATTACGTACGCAATAACAATATGAAACTTTAAATGGAATCATTTGGGCACACAAGGTCAGCCACCTTGCCTGGACTGGAGGTGTACGATCTATACAAAAATTCTTTAATTACTTCAATTGAGTCGGACAAAGAGTAAGGAATCGCCCCATCTTTAGAAAAAGGGGGGAAAGTCGAACTCAAATGGCCCGATCCGACTACAATGGGAGAGGGAGTGAAACAAGCGGAACTACCTTTTTGCCATACCTAGAATCCCATCTTTTATACGATTGGAGGTTGGGACATAGTAGCCCAATAGGCCAAGGAGCACCTTCTTTTTTGCTTCTTTGTGTTGTGATCGCATTGGCATGGCAGGTCGAACTAAGCCGTGTTCGCATAAGAGGTCTACCCCTGTTAACAAGGGGCCTAGAGTGAGCTACGCTGCTAAAAACGTGAACTACGGGCAGCTGGTTCCGTTCGATGTCTCATACGAGGCACCATCGCTCCATCGAATCACAACTAGACTTCCGAATCCATACCTTCTGGGGGTTCCTTTCAGATGGGTTCTTCCCTGCTCCAGCTTCTTCTTGGTCGTAAGCTGAGTGAAACTGTCCCTACCCCGCTAATTCCGAATGCAGTTTCCCAAGAGGTTGAATAGTGATTACATTCCTTTTTCCAGTAGCTCTAAATAAAAGAGTCCTCCTATGAGAAGCTTAGTAGAAATCAAAAATCGGTTAAGGTCAAAGGGGGGAAGAAAAAATCTCTATTTCAGGCTTCCGCTTCCGTGCCTAAACGTTAAGGGCGCTTGTTGCCGCTAGTAATTAAGCGTCTTTCCCTACGCTAAGCTAGAGCTATTAGAGTCTAGTTTGAAACTGATCTGGGTAATTAGAGGCTTCTTCTTCTATTCCCAGTTCGGTCTTTGAGTAAGAATTCAACTTGTTGAAGTTACGTGGGAACAGACTCTTTCATGCTAATGGCAAAACAACTCTACTCTTTATCCTCTCCGAGGGCTAGGGTCAACGGTACATTTTATACTAGCCAGGGTAGCAAAGAGCTTTAAACACCTTTCCCTTCTTCTTTCTATATTCCCTTATGGTTTACTCTCCGAACAGTAAAGCGCGTAGGGTTAGGAGAATCCCGTGTACCGTGGGTACCCTCTCAGTAGTCTACGGAACTCACTAGGTGAAAGGTACGGTACGAGCAGAATACTTGGAGCAAATAGAGATAAAGAGAGTAAAGACGAGCTACATATTTTGAGTTCGATCTTTGTATACCAAGTCTTTCATTCGACAAGAGGAAGCATCGGGGGAGGATGGAACTCTACTTTACATAAGCTATTTAGAGCGATCCCCGTAGATTAGAGAAAATAGGGAAAGAGCAAGGAAATGTCACCTACAGAAGGAGGAAAGGACTTCGAAGTCCAACTCTTAGATGGACAGATGTCGACACTTGCGTCCCCTTTCTTTATAGCTTTCTTTCCGAAAACGGAACTCTTATATATAGAACTAAAATCAAGTCCTTCTCAGTAGTTGCTTGACTCCACTCGCACGCTTAAAGCTTTGAAGACCTGCTGAAAAGATTGCTAGTTTAGAAAAGAGGAGAGTAAGGGGACGGGGTTGATTCGGAACCCACTGATCCGCTGAAGAGCCAATTGTAGTTGATCCACCTGAGGCAGTAGTTAAGGCAGTTTCAGTCGATCCAGCCGCAACGGAAAGACCCACTAGGTAAGGGCTTCCTACGGGGAAAGGCTAGCGTAAAGCTAGGGCAAATCGAGGGCCTAGGCGTAAACGTGAAATAGGGGACGTGACCGGACTTTGATGGGTGCCTTCCTCTCGACGTCGCAGGACGCCCGCACGGGAAGAGGGGCAGGGGTAAGGTAAGGTTCTTGGTCAGGATTGGACCTTACCATTCACATTCAGGCAAAGGGCGCGAAAGCAACAAAGCCAAGCCGGTCTTTTCTTTGACTTTCTTTCACTCGAGGAATCCTTACAAAAAACTACAGCTTTTGCCACTGTGGAGGATTTCCGTGGTGACTATGGAAAGGGCATTTACCACCCTACTTTTTTTTTTTTTTTATAGTTTCGTGGAATGATGAAGGACGACCATGCCATTAGAGGAAGGGTGGTTTGCTCGCTTAGTAGTCTTATTGAGCGAGAAGTTCTTATAACGAAGACGCTCGCTAAGCCGATCGATTACTTTTGGTTAATTGAGTGGGTGTCGATAGCAGCAGAACCCATTCTTTGGTCCATACCACCAAAGTATGCCCTTTATTTTATTAGATAGCTAAGGTCCTGTTATACCGTACGGACGCTTGGTTTTCCCGTTTTTCAGGGATGGCTTCATCAATAACATCTGTCACCGAGAGAATAACATGGATGTATGGGAACCAAAGGCTCCATTTAAGTAAGTAAGCCCGCAGCATCACTACCAGATCGAAAGTCAGGGTCAGTTTCGGTTCTAGGTAAAAATCCATAACCACCAGTCCCAGCTCCTTAGCCAACATACCTAGATCGAGTGTATTCACTCCCCTCAAGGGAATATGAACTTATGTGCCTACCTTCGCTACTGGGACTGAACTTGATTTATTCCATAAAATAAATAGGTGAGCTTAGTGCTTAAACCAAAACAGTTCCTCAAACTCCTGACTCTGGCTCTCCAAATTTAGGATGTGCTTTCTCTATTTCCGTGTCCATCGCCCTTGCTCCAACTCCATTTGTCGGTGGTTACGAAGAGGTTCAACCTTCTTTATGACTGGTACCAGAAATGGATGGGATTTCGAAGAGGAAGGAACGCTAGCTTGGCTTCCGCCGGCTTGCGAGGATAGTTGTTCACGTAGTAGGGTGGCTGCTCCGACAGCGTATGATTCACCGGCAGTGTCCCCTTCCAATGCGGTCTATGAATCTCCTGCAGCGCACTACGGGCCCCGACTCATTCTTTTAGGATTAGAGCGTGGATGGACCGCTTAGCCTGAGCCAGGGGGCCTACACCTCTAACTCTTTTCCCGGTCGGACTTCCACATTCTTGGTGCAAAGGTAAAGCACTGTATTACAATCCACTTGACTTTGTGCTCGCTTCGACGCTGCTCAATCCCTATCTCGATCAGCTCCAACTGAAACTCCTGATTTTTCTTTTCAAACAAAATAAAGGGATGCAAAACGAGGTAGCACAGTTCTTGCTATGCTGCTGTATCCGACGTAGGCCCAGATACAATGCACCTATCAACCCCTCGTCGTCGTCATGGTGAACAGATGAACCTATGACCTACCCAAGCTTACCCACTAATAGCATTAGGGAAGGGAGGAACGGCTTACCCCCGCGTCAGGTCCGGTTACCGAGTTAGACCACCAGACGAGGTAGTTAAAACGGGGAAAATAAGCGATTCAGTCTGTGTAAAATGAGGGCTCCCCTAAGGGTATGAGTTCACTTAGCTTCACCGGAAATAAGTGAGAAGGGAGAGAACTCACTTGAGAAAGTCTAGTTGTCACTGCCCATCCTCTATCGAGTCTGTCTAGCCTGCTAGGCTTACCTCGCAAGAGGGAAGACTCCTTCTATTGGTTGGTATTTTGATTATCCTCTAAAAAGCCTATTCTCGTATTCTGCCATCTTCAAGATCAGGTAATTCTCTCAAAATCAGCATCTAAGACTAGATGTAGACAGACTCCATAAAACTAGGTACACATTAAGGAAACGTCAAAGTGCTCCTCCGAAGATCGCTTCTGGCAGGTTCCATCTTTCCCTTAATAAATCATGACATTTTGTTCGGGGGATTCCTTGGAAACTTGACAACCGGCCCTTGACATAATTCTCAATATCTCGGAGTATATGATCAATAGGTTTAGGAGTCCTTCCGAGTCTCCTTTCATTCCTTTCTCTCCAAAAAAGGTTAATCTGAATAGCACTTTAGGAAATGCTTTCCTTTTTTTTGAGCCATCCATGAAATTCTATTCAGCCAAGACATATTTTGTTACATATGAGATTCGATTTTGAACAGATCTGATTCCACAAGCAAGATGAGAAAGAGCACGAGTAGAACAGGTGATCATGACTCTTTCTTCACTGGATCCGCATAGGTATCAGGCATTATTAGTGACAATACCATAGTTCATCAGTCTGAGTAGATAAAGGCTGTTGTATGGCCAACCAAAGAGTGACGAGGAATTGCATTTTTGAACCAAACAACTTTGTACCAGTTCACCGTACCGCCTCTACATTGGAGATCCTCCCAAGCTGATTTTTTTGTGAACAAAGAGAGTGACCAGGTAACTTTATCCATCTCATTCTCGGCTGATTTCATAGTGGGTGGAATGGCGCTTGCAATTTCCTTCCAAGTGATTTGCGGCCAATTCCAGTCATTTCCTTGGACAATGCTACATACCTTTGCTCCTTTGCCCAATCCGGAGTCATAAATGAAACGTTCCCCATACTAATAAAAAGGAGGTCCTAAAGGGTGCCAATTATCATACCAAAGAGAGGTGGATTGTCTATTGCCTAAAGAGTGTATGATCTAATCTATATTTTTGAAGGGCTCTAAGCTTCAAAAGCTTGCGCCATGTCCAAGAGCAATTCCCAGGTGCTTTGACATACCAGAAGTTCTTATCCTTAAGGAGATAAGACTTCACCCACCCAGACCACAAAGATGTGGAGAAAGAAGTAGGGAGATGCAAAATATGTTTTAATTGCGCAGCCTTATTCCATTCCGCCACAAGCAACCTAGGCCCCCTTATCCTTCCTTAATTTCTTGGTTTGCAAACGCAAAAAAGGCTCCTGTGTTTTTGAGGTCCGTCCCACCCCAGAGAAAGGAGCGCATTAGCTGTTCTACTTGTTGTTTAACAACTTTTCCAGGGAGAATGACCCAATAAACTTGCATGGAGAAAAGGATGGAGTTGATGAGCTGTAACCGGCCAGCGTAGAAGAGGCTTCTACCCGTCCAATGTTGAAGTTTGGATGGTTTTCTGTCCACAAGTACTTTGCAATCACTAGCTTTGAGCTTTGTCGTAAGCCCCTAATTACCTTACGGGAAGTTTTCCTTCCTTGTAACCCCGTGATCTGATTCTTTGTGGTTTCCTTTACTAAACACATAAAACCTCACTCTTAGCCTAGCCGGATTTG
>JAJEJH010000689.1:0-79896 GCA_026122585.1 Anacardium occidentale | reverse complement strand
TGTCTGCAGAAGAGGCAACTACTGGTGAAGAGAGCCTCTTGATATATTGCAAGCCTGTTGAATTATACAATATTCTACGATGCCGTGCTCAACACAATGTAATATTTTGCATTTTCTTGTAGAAGCTATGGCTTTCCAGTTTATCTATGTTTATGCTCTATTTTCCTAACTAACTTCTTATTTTTAAAGTTTCACAAGATAAAATTTCCTCCTTATAAAAAAAAAATAAATAAATAAAGCATTATTGAATAATCCCTTGTAGAAGCTTGGTAAAGTATGCTTTCCCATTTTGAACCTCTTTTTTTTTTTTTAACTTGTCTACAGACTCTGGATCCTTAGTTGTTGACGGAAAATGGTTGTTTGGCTATGCCAATCTGACTCATGATTTAATAGATTTCAAATCAAGACTAGTGTTGGCTTGAGCTCATTGTTATTGTTTGTTGTTGAGCACTTAATATTAGGTGCCAATTTCATATTGGCATGTAAGTTTTGGAATCATGGCGATTCTCAATTCCTTGTCTTCTCTTTTTGACAGACATTCTCTGCATGCTTTCTGATCAGTGCATTCTGTGTTGCAGCCGTCATTTCTTCAAAGAAATTTGCAATACAAAATACGAGCAAAGCGCAAAAGGAGGTATTACTTTCCATTGTGACATGTTTTTATTTTTCCATGGTACTAAAGGCATAAAATTGAATTAATTGATGGGGGACCAAAACTTTCAAAACATGGAGAGAATCCAACGCAAGAGCATGGAAAGGAAGCAAATCAAGAACTATGCACAACATAGTCCAAACAGCTGGAAAAAAAACCTAGAGTGATGTCATTCAGAAAAAATGAATTTACGTTTTTTTAGGATCACTTTCTTTGTTAGGGTTGCAAATGGTTATATTAATTTTCCTAAAAGTAGTTATCCTAATCTTGATAAGGTTAGAGATTGATTTTATTGTGGAAAAGTGTTTGAGGTTTAATTGGAAGTGAAAGTTCTAATAGAGTTAGTTTTTTTAGTTTGGCAAGGAATCCTTATATATTAGAGGTTCTAATGTGGTTGAAATGATATTTAGGAGTTGTAATGAATTTAGGAAGTTTTGTTATGGCGTCCAAGTCTTAATTAAAGTTACTGAAGGTTAAGTTTCTTAGAGTTTTAGTCCTAGTCGAATTAGAGTTTTCTATTTCCAGTAGAGTTAGTTTGCTTTTATGGCTATCCTTGTGTATTTTAGGAATTTGTTTTCTATTTTAACTAGGAGAATTGAAAGCCCATATAAAGGGGCTGGATTCTTTGTAATTGTTGTTCGATTTAATTTCATCGCAAAAAAATTTCCGATTTGCGTATTTCTTTTAAGAATTTTTTGCGGTTATTGCATTGAATTTTACCTTTGTGTCTTATTGAGCAAAAATAGCACCCTTCATCTTAGTGAACGAGATCACAACCTATTTAGCGTTTGTCTTGCGTCATTAATCAACCATACTTGCACATGTATACTGCTTATATATGTATGTGTGGATGCGATGATTAATTTGTTGGTGTTGAAGTGTGTTATATAAAACTTGTTGGGATTTTGTTCATGTCATATGTCCATTAATCATGATAACTATTTAAGCCTGGGGATATAACATAAAAACAGAAGAACTACAATATCTATTACCATGCAATTAGGGATAGAATTAAGCAAATTATTTGCATAAAGTGCTACATTTCTTCTGGTAAAAGGTTAATCTAATTACGTTTAAACAAGTATATGGGAGTATAGTTTTTGAGAACTTCGGAATCACAGGATCTAGCTTGAACTGATGCATTACAACCTTTGCTTAATAAGACCTGGTTCTTTCTTTGGTCAGCTTATAACTCCATTTGTAAGACTATTCACCTTTTTTAGTTTGTGAAACTTCCTACCACTGCAAAAGAAGTCAGTCCTTGCACATTTCTCAGAACTTGGACTTGTGTGATCTCTGTGGTCAAGTGTGTGTCCTGGGTTTTTCAAATACATGAATTGCTGTTAAGATTTCATTGTGTTTCTGTAATGATTTTCTTTCACCATTTTAATCATGGAATGAATATAGAAGAAGAAATGAGTTCATTGGTTGTATTGTAATTCACTTTTATTAGTTCTCTATATCAATCATCAACTAATACTACTTGGCTTCCAAAAAGCAAAGAAACCTTATACTTTGTTAACTTTGTTGTTGTCCTTTTCATATGTTTTTGTAAAACTATGGTTGTATCACATGGTATGCTTTTTCTTAATGTAGTTGGCATAATCTTGTTCAGGTTGAGGGATGAAACTGTAGTTTTCAACTATCGGGACTACAGCAACATGCTACAAAAAACTGAAGGTGTTTTGCCTTTCAATTATTATAACTTGTCTTTTTTAACTTATTCTACATTTAATTGTTTGTGAAGTTCAATCAAATTTGGAGAGGTTGTCTTGCTAAATTCTTCTAATTATTTCTTTCTTTGTCTCTTTTAACCACTTCCTTGTCGTTGGAATGACCATATATTCAGTAAGTACTTTTTATGACATTATATGTTTGTTTATTTATTTAATGACACTCCGAAAATGTATTAATGTATAAAAAACTAAGATTTTTGTTTTGTTCATATTATTGATTCTTATTAATTTCTTAACATGGAGACTAGATATTGAGGGTTGACACAGTTGAATTGCAGATGGAAGGATAAATGGATTGGAGAAATTAATATTCTTAACCATAAGTTATATATAGGAGTTTACTTGCTATTCTTTTTTTCTCTTTTAATTGTCAAAGATCTTGGTCAGTTGCAACCTTTCTGTAGCAGTAGAAAGGTCCAGGAGGGGCCTTTTATATCACAAAGGATTTGTACCTTTAGATCTATATGAAATGGATTTGCTCAGTTGGAACAAATCAATATGCATATTTATACCTATATTATCCCTTTGACAGTTGTCTTTTAACAATTGACAAACCTGTGTATATGTCCATTTTTACCAATTGTAATCAATTTGAGGCTTATCTTTAATTATCAACTGATGTTCATATCTTTTAGTCTTGTTTTTCCTTGGTAAATGGTAGAATGTGATTTGGAGTTGTCCTTTTTTTCTCTACTGTTTATAGTAAATGTACTTGTTGCCATTCAAATTAAATTTACCTAGGTGCTAATTAGCTTTTATCTTTTCAAAATGCAGTAACTGAAGACTTCTCTTGTCCATTTTGCTCAATGCAATGTGCAAGCTTCAAGGTGGATATTCAATCTAAGATTTGTACTTATCTTTGTTATTCCATTTATGAATTTCAAGTTTGAGGCAAGCTTATTGTAATTTCAGTTTGCTGATTGATCCACAGAGTAGTGTTATTGTATTTGTGTTATGGTTTCTTTGGATAGAAGAATACTTAATTGTGTATACAAAATGGTTAGCCAGTTACTTTATCTGATGCCAAAAATGAAGGTTGAATTTTTATTTTCAGGGGTTGCGGTATCATTTATGCTCTTCACATGACTTTTTCAACTTTGAGTTTTGGGTTGGTAATTTTGAATATCGAGTCACTTGCTTCTCATTGAGCCCTTGTGGAAAAGTTTTTTGTGAAACATTTGTTTTGTAGGTAACTGAAGATTATCAAGCGGTGAACGTCTCTGTGAAAATTGATACACTAAGATCTGAGGTTGTAATATTTTTCTTCTTTATGGTTGAAAATTCAAATTGCCTTCTGCATTAGTTATGGTTGAGCAAAATCAACTCAAAGGCTACCTTTTTTATTTTTTTCATTTTTAATTACCACACACCTCACATTTACACATTAACATATCCTCCTCCAAGGGTTTTATCTGGGAGATTGGTGCCATATCTCTTTTTCCACTACTAAAGATCTCACCAACAGTGTTATTTACTGAGAGACACATAAAGCTCATTTGATGGCTGGTCCCTGTTTTTACTTATAATCTTCAGATGAAGCTCTCTGTTCCCTTGGGGCTCATTGTAATGTGGGTTCAATATGATCCGGCAGTTTGATGCAGATAAATCTGTAGAAAGAGAATATTATCTGTTTAGAATACTGGATGTCCTTTTCTCCAAGATTCTTATCTGTGCTTGTCCCCATTATTGTTATAGATTCAACTGAAAACGTATGCTGTTAAATGCATGTCAATGGCACAAAGATTGCTTTTGATGTGCAAATCATTCTTTTATGTATTGCCCTTTCTCCAGATCTACATGTAGTTATTTTATGTCTTTTGATCTTCTAGTTTGGTAAAGGCAATTTCTCCTACCAATGAGCTTGAATAAGTCATATCCTCTCATACGTTCTTTTTACAGGTGGTATCAGGTGGAGTAGACCCACAACTGCAACCATTCTTTTTCTGGTAGGCTTCATTCCTCTGCCTAAACTTATTTGTTTTTTCAGCATTAATATCAAGATTTGAGAAGCAAAGTGGATTGTATGTACAGCTCAAAGCCACGAAGACGTAGACCTAAGAACCTTACTCAAAATGAGAAATGTGTCAACATAAAATTTCTGGATTTGGATTCGCCCAAATTACCCACAGACGATCTACACAGGGAATTCTCTGAGAAGAATGATGGTAGTCAATATTTTTCTTGGTGCTTCTTATAACTGTATAATAGTATCCTTTTGGAAATCTGCAAACTAACATTGTACTTTGGACGTTTATTGCTCTGAAGGTGAGAACGTTACCAATTCTTCCAATGGGAAAAACTTGCAAAATGGAAGGGATGCAGATAAGATTTCTGGTTTTGATGTAGCTGAATGTATTGAACATGTTGCATCCAGTTTCAATGTTCCAGGCGTTTCAATTGCCATGGCTCAATCTTCCATGGACCATGAATGTAAATCATTATCTGGAAGTGAAGCTACAGTGCCTGCTTTGCTACATGTTGTAAAATCAAGGAAGTTAACCACAGAACGGTCAGACCCTAGAAAGTATGCTCAACAAGTTTGCAGTTCAATGTTTCCAAACCTTAATCATATCCTTTGTTTTCCTTCTATTTTGTTTTTTTAGGCATCTTACATCACCTTCTTTAGAAAATATAATAATACACATAATGTTTGGATTGACTATATAGGAAGAAAGCCTCCCATAAATGATTAGAGTTGGGTTAAGCTATTTTGGGTATGATACTCTTTTAAGTGCACTCTATATTGTAAAACACAGATGGCTTTCACATACTTAATTTTGTCAGCATTTGATTAAAATTTAGATTCTCCAAAATTGCAAAATTATTTTATTATTGCTCCTTTACACTAACAGAAATTACCTTTTTCATTTCCCCATGCACTTTTGGTTCCTACACACACACTCTCTCTCTTTTCTTCAAAGCAAGAAATTTCACGAAATCGCAAATCTTCTATTCTATGCATTGTGCCGTGACTAGTTATCTTACCTTTATTTACTTAGTCAAGTAGAATTATTTTAGTAATGATAAACCTACCTAGTAGAGTTTCTTGTATGTGCTTATTCATTTTTTACAACTGAAATTGTTGCAGCCGTGTACTTCTGCACAAGCGGCAGTTCTATCATTCTCACCGAGTTCAGGTGACTAACAATGTAGATTTATTTGAGATTTTTGTCTTTTTTTCTATCCACCTCCATTTTTATGAGCTACTGCTCTTGTGATGGATGTCTGTGTTGTTGGCTCAGTTTTCTTAAGCTTTTTATATTGGAAATAAAGATTTTATGTATAAGTTTTCATATTGAGAATATAAGCTAGACAAAGGCCTAATAAGAACTCTGATTAAAAAGTCTTTCAATTTTAAGGATAGATTTGTTCAGTTTTTTAAGCCTGTAAAAATAGGCTGCCTATTTGCTAGACCAAGGACATAATTTTGAGGTATTAATGCACATTTGGAGAATGGAGTTTCCTGATTTAAACCTAGAACCAATAGAAATCAAAGTTCTTTAATCCTGTTCAGGCTATAGCTGTTTATGAACAGTGGAGATGACTTGGTAGGGATGTATGATTTTCTTAAAAAATCAGAGAACATTGGTTTTCCTTACTGTTCTATGGCTATTTTGTGAGTGTCTTATCATATTTTTTTGCTATTGACTGTCTGTTTATCTCATGCATGTGAAATGGTTGTTATTGCATATATTATGTGGCTGCTTTACTGAATAGAATCTCTGAAAGCATGCAGATAATTTCTAGCAAGTGCTAGAAGTTTATAGCTTTTTTTAATTTAACCTCTTTACCATTGATTTGAAAAATTCCTATTGCATGAAGCCAATGGCGATAGAACAAGTAATGTCAGATCAAGATAGTGAAGATGAAGTAGATGATGACATTGCAGATTTTGAAGATCGAAGGGTATGTCCAGTGATTCTGTCATCCTAATTTTGCTTTCTTTTTTCTTAGTTGAACTTCTCCTTATCCTAATAAAACTTTCTCTTCTTTGCTATCAAGTTAATGTGGAACTCTTTATAAAATTTATGAAGTATGAGCTTCTGTCAAGAGGGGTATATTATTCTTGTAACACAAGAACTTGGGTCATTAGTTATATGTTTTGAGTGCCTACTTTTGCCAATTTTTACTCGGTGGCCTTGAAGTTGCAATGAATTGGATGATATCATAAAATAAATACTTTCATATTCTAACTCTTAAGTAGTAATTTGATCCTGTTTAGTTCTAATGTGTGGGAATTTACTTTGTTTTGTCTCCTCATATATAGCAAGTCTTCACCTGTGAATGAGTTCTTTTAATTGTCTGTTAGGAACCTGGAAAATAATATGATATTGTCATATTGCAGATGCTTGATGATTTTGTTGATGTTAGCAAAGATGAGAAGCAACTTATGCATCTTTGGAACTCATTTGTGAGAAAGCAACGGTAGTTTTAGTTCTTTTAAATTATTTTTCATTGTCATCTGTTTTTGTTTGCCAAGATGTTGGGGGAAGTCAATGGGAACTGAGGTGCACCACTTTATGATGTTCTATGTAATCTGGTTTTTAGCTTATAAGGCTCTCTCTCTATTTTGGCAGGGTCCTGGCAGATGGTCATGTTCCTTGGGCTTGCGAGGCATTTTCCAGACTTCATGGACGCGAGCTAGTCCTTTCTCCAGCACTGTTTTGGTAATTTCCTTGCATTAGTTCTGTCCTCTTTGCTCTTGTTTTTGGTTCAAGTTAGTGTAGACCTTTTTGTTTTTTTGGTAATTAAGTTAGTGTAAACATTGGCTGCTAAACATATAGTGAAGCACCAATAAAAGTTCACTGACTATGCTCAGGCCAACTATTCATGATGTTAGTGGAATGGTATCCATTTTTAGTGTGATTGAAACCACTAGGTGATCTAAAATTGAACAAAACTCAACGATATATTGTTATTTGTATAATTTAGAAGCAACAAGGATCAGTCTACACCCACCAAACCTAAGAGAAATGGAAATACGCAAGAATGAAAATAAAAGAACCCTGCCAAATTTGCGGTGTCAATTCCCCTTCCACCCCCCTTTCCTACACTTTCTTCCTTCTTTGTATACTACATGTAGCCCATTCCTTTGCTCTCTCCATTACTATCCACGTGTCCTTCCCTTTCTTAGATTGCTCCATCTCACCATGCAACACTAATCTTCTGCCCTTGTCCTTATATTTCTTCTTGTACACCCTAGGTCTTATAATTTCCCACCCTAAGGAGGTTTTAACATCCTCTAAAGCATCTGGAAAAGGTAGGACTATTTCATCAATTGCTTGTATTCCAACACTCTTGAAGAGAGTGGTTATTGCTAAGCCTACCAACTTTCAACCCTCAAGTTCATTATCACATGGGGCTGTGCTAATAGTAGAAATGAGCTCCTCCAAGAAAGTCTCCAACGGATTCTTACCAGAACTAGTTGTCACTTCACTCAATCAATGCATACTCGTTTGTGTGCTTCAGTACTAGAAACTTCATCATCACTACCATCCTTGAGTAAAGGTTTTCTAAAAGCTCTGCACGGTTAAATAAGATATCTCTCAAGAGTTCCACCTTGTGAACACAAATAGGGGATACTAGACCTATTTGTCTAGCTATGCCTCAAAGTGGAGGTAACCCTTAATCATTTCTAGCAATAACAATCTCCGTTTTATAACCTCAGACTTTGCTTGTTTAGTCGCGAAACTAAAATTTAAATAATCGCTGGTATGATTCTTAACAATAAGAAGACATCCTATCAGATCAAATATACCACAGATGCCAGCTAGAAGTGAATCAACTAGGGAAGATGTAAAAACATTTGCACAAATTGCAGCTACTAGTATCTTTTCTTTTAGTAGACCCATTAACATCATATATGTCCCTCCTCTCATCAATGGAGCCTCCTTAAGAGTGGAGTTTTATCCAATTTTTGAATTTCCACTATCAAAGCTCACACTAGCAACTTTATTATGAATTCTATGATTAAAATTTCTATACACTCAAATCGTTAACTAATTGTTGTCACTCTGCACTCCTCCATTAGCTAACTCGTCAATTGACTCAGATAATATACAATTTAATATCTTCAATTCTAGTTACTCATACAAAATCAACATATAAATATCAAACAAAGGCTTCGACACATAAGAATTAATTGCCTCTATAATCACATAAGAAAAAATTAAACACTCTACAAAATTTATCTTATAATTCTTGTACCTCAAAAGACTGGTCTCTCAACAGCAAGCCACCATCAAATCCCATCCATAAGCATCTTCTCAACTAATATCCAATTCAAACCACTTGAATCTATTATGCTCTCTAACCCATATACATGAATAAACTGAACAATTAATTAGTTCTCAAAATACATAGGAATCCTCAAAGAAGAAACAACAAGTGCAATAGGGGCATCTATACTAAAGCTGATGAAAATCAATGGCAAAAAGATTGAGTGTTTGGTTTTAAATTTTGACATTTTAGCAAATGTGTCTCTAAAACTGAGAGGTTTATATTGAGAGAATAAAAGTGAGACAAGATATGGGAAGAGAAGAGGTACCTGTAGCAAATCCTATGATGTCGACAATAATGTCTAAGTTGAGAACGAAGTTGGTGGACTTAAGATGGAGAAAGGTGTGTAATAAATTTGACTAGGTTTGAAATCTTTTTGGGTTGGGTAGGAGTTATTAAGAATTGTAAATTAGGTTGGGCTTGGGGAATATGTTATATTTGGGTTGGTGGGATATTGAGTACTCAAGTTGTCCTAATTGGGTTTTGGGCTAGGCCTATCTTGTGTGACCCAAATTTCTTATTGGTTGGATCTTTGGTTCGAAGCCATTTGGACCCAAATTTCGTCATTTGGGATTGGGTTTGGTCTTCATGTTCTTTCCCCATTGCAATTACACTAAGTTTCATCTTCCCTCTATCATTGCTTTTGACAACAGGGTTGACTTATGGTCCACAAAAAGTGTCGTTGATTCGCCAAAATTTAACTCATTATTCGAGTCAACAAAATTTGTTGATTTCACCTGCTAATTGTTAGAATCTACTATTTTTTCATCAGAAACTCCTATCTCAACTAAATCAGTTCCACTCTTACCACCAAATCGACTTCTCTTGTCTCTTGCTTCTCATTGCTCATGATTAGAATGGTGTCATCATCTGATCCATCCTCGTCCACCAATAATACTACTAGCTATCTAAATTTAGAGACTTGATTAGATTCAAGCTTGCCTTCACAATGAAGACCATTTCCTTTCTCTGACATATCTCAACCTCCCAATTCCTTTAATCATCAAAGCCATAATCAAATCTCATTCTCATAATTGATTTGTCCTATTTTTGTACAACTTTGATACCAATTGTTATATGTCTATTCATTTTGTTCAATTTATCCAAATTCTGCACCATAAGGAGCACAATTGGATATGAGAAAAAAAAATTGAATGGAACTCAACAGTGTATTGTTATTTGTATTATCTAGCAGCAACAAGGATTTGTTTACACCCAACCCAAAGAGAAATGGAAATGTGCAACAATAAAAATTAAAGAACTGTTGAATATTGAGTATATATTGTATTAATGTAAATTACAATATATTAAGAAGATATCAGAATATATTAAGAAAGTATGGTTCAATTCTTTCTTCGGATTAGAATTGTATGCTATAAATTGTTGTAATTTTTTCAATGAACAGATATTGAAAAACATTCTTTATAAATTGTTACATAGTATTAGAGCCATGTCCATAAACCCTAATTTTGTTGGCCATAAACCCTAGCTTTTTCCAACAAAGTCTTTTCTAGGCGTCTGATTAGAGAGCTGCTTACACCTATCGATTCGTCTCTCTCTCGCTGGTAAAACCCCTAAGGTCTCATCATCATTCATTGACATACGCGTTGCCACGCACCAATCGTCTCTTTGACTTTTTATCACACCAATGTCCCTCTCCTAAGCACATGGAACCACACTGCCACCACACTTTAACTCAAACCTTGTCGATCTATTATTTTCAACAAGATCATCCCTTTCTGATGCTAAAGACACTTTTGGACTACCAAAAAATTCAAGGTCTGTTGATCTAGTGCTGTATTTTTTCTAATTGCTTCCTTTGTGCTCTTGTTCGAGAGTGTCAATTGCTTATTTATTACTATTGATTGTGATTTTATTCAACCATATCAATTGAAAACACGAAATTAGGTTCGAGTTTCAACTTTAATTTTGCTCCAATTATTACCAGTGAAAAATTGGTGGGTAGTATGAATTATACATATTGGGCTTTTTCAGTTAAACTTTGATTTTTGGGACAAGGCTTTAAGAGCCACTTGATTACCAAAGTCAATAATATACAATCTGATAAATCTACATGGATTACAACCAATGCCCTCTTGTGTAGCATGTTATGGTAAACTATTAATCCATCCCTTCACCCTATTTTCAAAGTATATTGTACCTATGTTGAGATATGAAACCAAGTCAAACTCTTGTATACCAACGACATTTAGAAGTTGTACTTACTGATATCTAGCCTAGTAAATCTAAAGCAACAAGAATTAAGCATATTAAACTTTATCGGTAAGATGGCCTCTCTCATACAGTTCTTTGTTTCTTGTTGATAAGACTATAGAAGAAGATCTAGCACAACATGACAAATTTTTTATGGTACTCACTCTTGTTGCCATTGGATTTGTGCCTGTACGGGATCAGATTCTTGCAAGCCCCTCAATGTCATCTCTCAATTTTGTGTTCTCTCGTCTTTTTCGAGTTTCTTCTCCACACATGGTCCCGAAATCATCAATTTCAGACTATCAATTTTGGTCCCTCAATCACAGCCATCCTCTAAAAATGAACTAAAAGATCAGGGTGATAGGGGAAGATCTAAATATAATTACTGCATTAGGTGGAAGCACACAAGGGATAAATGTCACAAATTACATGGACAATCGTCTCAGGCTGCCAATATATTACGAGTAGATCCTCCAAAGCCTCATTCAGAATCTTCTATAGAGCACTCTCAGCCATTTATAACTTTAACCAGTATTTTGAGGATTATCTTAGGTACCAAGCATCCAAGCAAGTTTCCTCAACCACAACTTCCAACACATATACAGGTAATTCTATTACTTGCCTTAGCCAGTCTCCCTCTATTGGATGATTCTCTGGTAATCTTAACGTACTTTCTCTCTACTCTAGTTCTCATATGTTATCATCTGTAACTTTAGCAAATGGATCCCAAACGATTGCTAAAGTTGTTGAATGAGCTTAACCTCTTTCATCCTTGCCCTTAGAATTTGTTTTGTATATACCTCATTGTCCTTTTAATCTTATTCCAATTAGTAAATTTACCCGCTCTTTGAATTATTCCATAACTTTTGATCACGACTCTATTTATATACAGGACTGATGGACGGGATGGATGATTGGCACATGGTGTGAGTCACAGGGTTTGTACCATCTTAATTTACCTTTTGCTTCTATAGTTTGCCTCATCAGTGATACTCCTGCTCCTCTCCATAATCGTCTTAGTTATCTCAACTTATCAAAGTTACAGAAAATGGTCCCAAGTCTTTCTTGATTATCTTCAATATATTATGAGGCGTGTTAGTTAGGGAAACACTTTCATTCATCATTTCCCAAAAGTGTCAATAATCGGATTGTGTTCCCATTTGAGATAGCGCATTCTGATGGGTGGGGCCTTAGTTGTGTTACTTCTATTTTAGGTTTTAAATACTTTATTACCTTTGTTGATGATTATTCAAGCTGTGCTTAGCTTTATTTAATGAAAAATCATTCAAAATTATTTTTTTCTTTAGATCTTTTTTTGCTAAAATTAAAAATTAATTTTATACATTTATTCGAATGTTTAGAAGTGACAGTGCATGTGAATATTTTTCTATATCATTTACTACATTTATGACAAGACAAGATATCTTACATCAATCTTCTTGCTCTTATATCCCTTAACAGAATGGGGTTATTAAATGGAAGAATAGACATCTAATCGAAATTGTTCAAATACTCTTATTATATCATCATGTTTCAACGCATTTTTGGGTAGATGCAATTCTCACCGTTTGTTATTTAATCAATCGGATGTCATTTTTTGTCCTTCAACATCTGATACCTTACTTTATTTTATTCCCTACTCAGTCTTTATATTATTTATCATCACGTATTTTTAGGAGTACTTATTTTGTCTATAACCTATCACCTGGCTAAGACAAATTCATTGTTCAGCCTACTAAGTGCATCTTTCTTGGTTATTCTTGTCTTTAAAAATGGTACAAATATTATTTCCTAGATACATATCAATATTTTGTATCTGTTGATATCACATTCTTTGAGGACCCTTCTTGTGTTTCTCATTCCAAGACAAACACTTGTCCATTCAATGAGTTTTTTTTACTATCATATATTGAACTCTCATCTATGCATTCCCACGTTCCTCTTACTCTTGGTAAAGGTTCCGATGTCACTTCTTCAAATGTTCCTACCACTTTCGTTCCTACAAATAATGACATTGACAAAGAGGTCCAGACTGACAATATGGTTTAGCTTGACTCACTCCCTACGTTAACTTTTCCTTGTCTCGACATCTTGTCTCTTGCTAATCAAATGTCAATTACCATTCATAAAGGTGTGCAATCCACCCGTAATCCACATCTTATTTACAATTTTCTGAGTTATTATCGATTATTTTCACCCTTTTATGTTTTTGTTTCAACTTTGTCTTCTATGTCTACCCCATCCACCTTTCCTAAGGCTCTGTCTTATCCTTAGTGGCGATAAACTATGGTTGAGAAAATGGAGGCTTTGCATGCAAATGGTACTTGGGAGCTTGTTTCATTGCCACCAGGGCATTCCACAATTAGTTGTCATTGGATTCACATAGTTATAGTGGGCCCTAATGGTCATGTTGACCATTTAATGCTCATTTAGTTGCAAAAGGGTATACTTAGATATATGGTCAGGATTATGGTGAAACATTTTCTCTTGTGGCCAAGATGTCTTCTGTTCAGTTATTTTTATCAATGGTCATTGTACAGTGGTAGCTTCTCTATCAATTGGATATTAAAAATGTTTTTTTTCATGGCGATCTTGACGAAAAATTTTATATGGGGCAACTGTCTGGTTTTGTTGCTTAAGGGAAGTCTCAATTAATGTGTAAGCTCTGTCGCTCATTGTATGTTTTGAAATAATCTTCTCGTGTCTGGTTTGACCGTTTTAGCACTGTGATTAAGGAATTTGGAACAGTTCGAAGTGAATCTAATTATTCAGTATTTTATAGACATACTCCATAGGGACAATGCATCTATCTAGTGGTTTATGTTGATGATATCATCATTATGGGAAATGATAAAGATGGTATCGAATAACTCAAGAAACACTTGTTCAAGCATTTCCAGACTAAAGATCTAGAATTATTTCGATACTTTCTAGGAATAGTAGTTGCTCAATCTAATAAAGATATTGTTATTTCTCAAAGAAAATATGCTCTTGATATCCTTGAAAAGACAAGAATGACAAACTGCAAACTTGTAAATTCACTTATAGATCCTAATACCAAGCTGTTACTTAGACAAAGAGAACCTCTTGCTGATCCTAGAAAATACCGAAGACTTGTTGGTAAACTCAACTATATCATAATCACTCAGTTTGATATCTCATTTTTAATTAGTATGATTAGTTAGTTTCTACAGTCCCCGTATGACAATCATTGGAATGTAATTTTACGAATTCTGAGGTATATTAAAGGAGTTCTAGGAAGAGGATTGCTATATGAGAATAAAGCTCATACACAAATCATTAGATACTCAAATGCTGATTGGATAGGTTCTTCATCTGATAGACGCTTTACATCAGGTTATTGTGTCCTTGTTAGAGGAAATCTCATTTCGTGGAAAAGTAAAAAGCAAGAGGTCATTGTCAGGTCAACTGCAGAGGCAAAATATCATGTTATGGCCCTTGTAACCTATGAACTTATATGGTTAAAATAATTAATCCAAGAATTAAAGATTTTAGATGTCCGACAAATGAAATTGTTATGTGATAATCAAACAGCTCTCCACATTGTCTCCAATCCAGTGTTCCATGAAAAAACTAAACATGTTGAAATAAGTTGTTACTTTATTCGAGAAAAGATTATCTCCAATTGTACTTTACTAACTATGTTTGCTCAAATGAACAATTAGCTGATATCTTCACAAAAAATCTTAGAGAGTCTCGAATTGAATTTATTTGTAATAAGTTTGGTACATATGATTTATATGCACCAACTTAAGGGGGAGTGTTGAATATTGAGTATATAATGTATTAATGTAAATTAAAATATATTAGGAAGATATCAAAATATATTAGGAAAGTAGGATTCAATTCCTTCTTAGGATTAGAATTGTATGCTATAAATTGTTGTAATTTTATCAATGAACATATATAGAAAAACATTCTTCATAAATTGTTAAAAGAACCTTGGCAAATTGAGGTGCCAATCCTCTTAGGCAAAAGGTAAGAGAAGCGGTCCCTGTTGACAGTAGTGTCTAAGTTGTAAACGAACTTGGTGGAGTTGAGGCGGAGAAAGGTGTATAATAAATTCAGCTAGGTTTGAAATCTTTTTAGGTGGGTGGGAGTTATTAGGAATTGTAAATGAGGTTGGGCTTGGGGAATATGTTGTATTTGGACTGGTGGGATATTCACTACTCAGGTTAACCCAATTGGGTTTTGGGCTAGTTTTATTTTTTGTGACCCAAATTTCTTCTTGGTTGGATCTTCGATTTAGATCCATTTGGACCCAAAATTCTTTATTTGGATATTAGGTGTGGTCTTCATGTTCTTTCCCTATTACGATTACACTAAGTTGCATCACCTTTGCCTCCATCATTGCCTTTGACAATATAGCTGACTTGTGGTCCACCAAAATCTTTGTAAATTCGCTTGAAGTTGTTAACTCATGACTGGAGTCAATAGAATCTGTTAATTTCACCTTCTGGTTATCGGAATCTACTATTTTTCCTATGGAAGGTCCCATCTCAATTAAATCAGTTTCACTCTTCTACACGAAGTTGACTTTTCTTGTCTCTCGCTTCTCATTGCTCACGAGTAGGAGGGCGTTGTCGTCTAGTCCATTCTCATTCATCAATAACACCGTTAGCCATCTAAATTTATAGACGTGATTAGATTTGAGTTTGCCTTCAAAATGGAGACAATTTCCTTTCTCTGACATAGCTTGACCTTCCAGTTTCTTCAGTCATTGAAATCACAATCAACTGCCATTCTCATTATCGATATGTCCCATTCTCGTACAACTCTGATACCACTCTGTTCTATGCCTATTCATTTTGCTCAATCTAGTCAAATTCTGCTCAACAAACAGCAATTGGGCATGAGAAAAAAATTTGCTCAACAGTGCATTGTTATTTGTATAATCTAGTAGCAACAAGGATCAGTCTACACCCAACCCAAAGAGAAATGGAATAAGCAACAATGAAAATTAAAGAACCCTGGCAATTCAAGGTGCCAATCCTCCTAGGCAGAGGCCTTCCCAAAATTTCCACAACATTTCCATGCCCCCATCCCTCCCGCAGTCTTCTCTTTCTTCCTTTTTTATTTACTGCTTTTGTGCTCCATTCTTATGCTCTCCCCACTGCTGTCCACGTGTCCCTTCTTCCTTAGATTGCTCCATCTCACCACGCAGCACTAATCTCTGCCCATGTTTCTTCTTCTATACCCTAGGTCCTATTAGCATCTCAAATTTTAATATCTTTTGAAGGTTATTTTAGACAAAGACGGGGGTTTTACTTGATTTGTTAGAATTTTACTTTTACTGGAACCAGATTCAATACATTTTAAATTTGATAAAAAAAAAAAAAGGTGGGCTGGATTTAGAACAACACTATGGTCCATTTATCTTTCCTGTATAACCTATAGAATTCAGAAAAAATCTATAGAACTCAGAAAATGGCATTTGAATGCTGTATTAAACTAACATAATAGATGTTATTAATTGCTATAGATCTGATTGGTTGTGCCATTCTGATGGTATGTTTTGTCAACTGCAAGGAGATCATCTGTGCCGCTTTAATGTCATGTTTATCAACCTTGAATCTTATATTTTTCTTGGTTGCAATTTTCTTTTTCTGCTAAATGCTTGTGTTGCTTCCTATTTCCTAGTTTAAGTTATCTGGTTATTTTATCATTTCTTGAATGTCTTTATGTGAACTATGAATTATTAATGGACTCAGGTGTTGGAGGCTATTCATGATCAAACTCTGGAATCATGGCCTACTTGATGGAGGCACAATGAACAACTGCAACCTGATTCTGGAAAGATGCCAGGATGAGGGATCAGATGTAGCTAAAAGCTGAAGAGTGGACAGGTAACTACTACTTGAAAGAAAAGAGGATAGAGAGTACCGTTAATTTTCTCCCGTGACCTCATTCTCCCTCTCTCTCTCTCTCTCTCTCTCCACCCACCCCCCCTTCCCCCTCTTTCTGTGCGTGTGTGCATATACATTAGTAGATTAGAGAGTCGTTCAATATTCTTTCCCATACAAAAAGAATGGACATGGGACCTTTCCTTTTCACTTTTGTGATCTTATTCAATACGGGTGTTAAGCAACCTGTTTGTGTTACTGATACAATTCATTGTAAAATTTCACCACAAATTTATCCACCAGCCTTAGCCATACCATGCTATGTAAAGCTACTGTTGATTTGATCTAACACAAGACATTGTAGAATTTGTCCACAGATTGATCTACCAGCCTTAGCCATAACATGCTATGTTAGCTACCTTTGATTTGACAGTGACCTTACTGCTCAAAAGCTGGCTTAGGGAAATCTTGTTTTACCCCTTCGTTTTGTACTGTGAAAGAAACTGAAGTAGTTGTTAACCTTCTGTCCTTGCGAAAAACCATAATAGGAACAGAACTTATGTTGACCTAAGTCGAGAGTCTCTTCCAATTAAGCTTGCAATTTTACATAGTCTGTTCATTATCAATTTTAGTCTTCATGAACATTTAAGAGTTAAAATATAATTATTCGTAAAAGTATTTGGCACGTATATAACTAATTCAGTGATTAGAATCTTTCAAAATATACAGGTTTTATTCTTAAAAACCAAATATAGCTGTAATTTTATTGAATTACTAATTATATTCTCAATGGAATATGTTTCTTATTTGTAGAAGTCTTAATATAAATCTCAGATGATGTTAGAGTAGTAGGTTGGCTGTTCTTTTTTATTAAGGTAATTATGTGAAATAATACCAATTTATGGTTAAATCTACTTTTTAAATAAAATCCTGACATTTGGAAAATGTATCGGATGATTATATATAAAAAAAAATTAGGATAACCTATTTTTAATAAGTCTAATTCATATTAACCATTTTTTTTTTATAGATTATATAAACACAGTTACAACTAGAGGTGTTTGTGGTTTGCTTCGGTAGATTTAGAGAATATTTTTGGCCAAACAACATATTGCGACCCAAGGTTTGGCTTAAAGACAAGCGCCACCCATAAAACCTTTTAAATCTAAGTTGCCACCCATCAGAAGGGTATATTGGCCTTTTTAAATTAAAATAAAAAATAAAATTTTATATATAACAGTAAAAACAAAATAATAATAATATTATTAAAATAATAATAATAATAAATAAATAAATTATTAAAAATAGCCACCACAACCGCGCGGCAATGGTTGCCTCTAAACTAGTCAGGCGATCGGAAATGGCTACTTTATCCTATTGACGATCGGATCTGGTCGTCACAATAGCTGAAGAGGCCAGATTTGGTTGCAAATAAAGCAGCGAAGGCGGCCGGATCTGGCCTCTTCAGCCATCATGGCGATCAGATCTAGTCGCCAATAGGACAATGTGGCTTTTTTCGACCACTTGGCTAGGTTAAAGGTGGTCACCACCACCGGTCGACGATGTTGTTGGTGGCAGTGGCTGCTTTTAATACTTTTTATTTTTTTATTTTTTAATAATTTTTTTATTATTTTAATTTTGTTTTTAATATTATTAATATTAAATTTTATTTTAATATTAAATTATAAATGATATTTTGGTCTTTTTGACAGTGAAATAGTGGTTACTAGGATTTACGCGTGGTACTTTGTATTAAGCCAAACATTGGGTGACAATATGTCGTTTGGCCAATATTTTTAATTAAATTAATAAAGTTAGTTTTTAAATACTTTAGTTTTGAACCAAACCAAATAACATTAAAAATTATTCAAACTGAAACTATTTAAATTTTTATTTAGATAATCAAATTGAATATTGACAAACATTAAAATAATATAATATAATAATAATAAAATTATATTGATAAGTTTCGTTTCCAACAAGTCATCACTAAAATCACTAAAATGCAAAGATACGACATGGAAGTCACATTTCGACAATTTTTCAAATTAGGTGCGACAACACATAGGGAGAACAGTTTCTCACAATAACATGAAACTAAAGCCATCAATCGGAATTTGACAAGTAACTCACAACCCACAGAGCAATTCATCAATAAAATTTTGCACATGCAAAAAATCTAAATAACATTATTTACGTTCTTTTGATCTCAAATGAACATATAAAAATATGTTTATCAATCAATACAATTTTCTACGCCTTGGTCTCAAAATAACTTATAAAAACAACATGCCTATCCATCAAAACATAATGTAATATAATCTTGTAATTCAATTCTTTAAACGTGACTTTGATATCGTTATAGGATTATACAATGTTTAACAAATACACAACAAAAGGAAATTTTAAAATTTTTTCATAAAACAATGTATATACATACACGTATGTATTCAAACAATATCACATAACCATGAGATCTATTTAATTGAAATTGAATTACAAACATAGATCAAATACAACCAAAAGGTTTAAGGAGAATATATCAACATTATTGGCTCCCTCATCTCTACATGATTGATTTTGAACTTCAAAGAAATATTCTCAATCCAAGATTAGGAACGTGTCCTAGTATTCGCACGAAGCACAATCAAAAGAAGTTATTTATGCACTAGAATGTATGCTAGAACTATGGGCACAACTATAAGTATAAACAAAGGAGCATGACATACTTTGGATGGGCAAAATCATTAAATTGTGGAATTGCTCTTCTTATATAAGAAATGATGCATGACTGTTCATGACTAATACAAGGTTGTACATGATTTTTATTTTGTATAATCTGTGATCATCTAGATAATAGGTTGATCCAATAAAATGTAGATAATTGTCTGTCTAGAATAATGCACAATCGTGCATTGATCATACACAACCATGACCTAACCTAATTATCCAATTTAACTCTTAACCTTATCCAATTAGACAAGGCAAACTTTTCATGTATTTCATTCACACCATATTTCTTTAAGATTATAGTAATTCGGTAGTCAAACTATAGAGCATATACTTTAAGTTTAAACACTTCTTAAGACTCAAATCATTGATCCAAACATCTAATCTTATTCTTCTTGAACAATTTTATGCATCTGATTTTGATCAGCTCTTTTACGTATATGACATATAGGCTCTCCAATAAGTCAATAGTGCATGATTCATAATGAATGTACCATTCAACATCTATTCATGCACAGATCAAGATTGACTTCTAACAAAGTATAATAGTTATCCAAATATCAGAGTTTTAACATTTAATTTGTCAATAATACAATTACTCATGTAATGCGATTATTTTGTCATCAAATATCTCTTTAGAGTTGAGTCATAGATATAGTGTTTACCTCAAGGAATCCTTGATATCATAGTTTGGCATTCACATCAAGATTCAACTATATTGGATTGAACAATAACTTCGCTTTGTTATAACCACATGTTTAGGCAATCATTGATTTTCGTTAGTTAGTCTAACGAAAACATTCACTTTTATACTCGAAAGTGACGAATCTTCTGTTAATCTATCATAGTTTTTATACACCTCTTGATATGATTAATCACCACTTTTTTTACAACCATTTCTTAAGAACTATATTAAATTAGTGTCAAACCATATTGGTCATTGCATAAAAACTATCTAATGACCTCAAATCGAATAATCACATATAACTTTTTTGTTGAAGAAAAATATGTTTTATTTACACTAGAGTAACAATTTATATGAAATTCTTTGGGCGGACCAATTTAATAAATATGTCTACAACGTGCACCAATGTGTTGCATTAAACTTTGACATGTGAGATTTGTCATCACGTTTCGTTGGATAAATTCAACACTATGATAGTTTGAACTATATTATCAATGCTCATTATCAAAATATTATTATAACTACAAACATTTTTAAAATAATTATCTAATGTGTATATAAAGTCATTATGATCAATTGTCATATACTAAATCCCTCGTCATGACTAAACTACTCTAAGAACAATTTTCTAATTAAATAAGATTTATGATAAAACAAAATAATATTTTTATTAGTTCAAACATGAATGAGTTTTAGAGTTTAAATTAATTCAATTCGAATCTACCTCTACCTTTCCTTGCTAATGCAAAATGTTAGTCAAAATGCCATTCATTTATTATAAAATATATTGGATTGCAATCACAAATTTATTCCTTTCATCAAATATATATAGGTTCCAATCAATGTAAGGATGAATACAAAAAATGGGCACCACAATTAAGAATATAGAATAGAAATTTTGACAGCATAAATTGGAATCATTTCCAAACGTTGCGTTTACTCGATTCACCGGAAAGCAAACCCCGCAAAATAAAGCAAATCTGTTAGCACTCCGCTGGTTCAAGGCCCCATAACAACAAACCCAATGGCTCCCTCATCCTCAGTTGCCGCCGCAGCCGCAGCCGCCGCCACCACTACCACGACGAAATCACGATCATTCCACCACCATGTGATAACCCTAGACACCACAATCTCTCAATCCGTTCATACTCTTTTCCACTCAATCGTACCTCGCTCCTTTCTCCACCTCCTTGAATACTCCGCCGACTTTCGTCTCTCCTTTCCTCTTGCTCTTTCCCTCTATTATACTCCCATTCGCCCCACTTACTTAATTCCCTTACTTCTGGGTCTCCTTCTCGATCTTCTCTTAATCGGACTCGTTAAATCAACCTTCCGCAGATCTCGCCCCCACTACAACCCTAACATGATCCCCGCTGTTTCCGTTGACAACTTTTCTTTCCCCAGCGGCCATGCCTCTCGAGTTTTCTTCATTGCGGGTTTCTCTTATTTGTTCAATGTTTTTATCGGTGATAGTTGGTTTCTGTTTGGTGTTTGGGCTTGGGCTTTGCTTACTTCGGTCTCTAGAGTTCTGCTTGGCAGACATTTCGTCCTAGATGTTTTGGCTGGAGCTTGTTTGGGTGTGCTTGAAGCTATGATTGTGTTTAGCTTTTTGAGGTTTTAGAACTTGAGGTAATTCTAATTTTTCTTATATTTTTAACAATTTTCAGGAAATCGATTTCTTCCACTGGGAAATTTTACGTGAATTACATTCGTGCTTCAAGTGTAGTAAATTAAGTATTGATTATTGGATAGTTAATTTAACAGTTACACAACAATTCTTGTGATAATTTTGATCAATACCGGCTGGGATGTGCTTCAAGGAGCACCTACGAAGTAGTACAACTTGTAATATCATCCGAAGACAGTGCTTTAAACTTGTATTCACTTTAATTGGTTATTGGTGGAATTATTAGATTCGTAGTTTGTTGATGTTGGGGAACGTAGCTTCTTTGTTTTATAATTGTGAAGGACCTCTAGAAAGCTGGAAGTGCAGTTTTGGCTTTTCCTTTAATCTTCTAAGACATGAAAGGTGCCAAGCTAAATGCAAAAACTTCTTCACTTCTTTATAAATTGCCGGACATCTGTGCAGAAGAATACTTAGTATATTGGCCAATAAAGAGTTTAACTAACTATAACATTATACACGCTTCTCTTTGATATGCTTAAAGCCTTCTTTTTGTGCATGCATTTGAAGAACCTTTGTATATCGACTGGCTGATCCTACATGGAAGAAAAGTTGTAATCCTCTCTCTCTTCTTTCTGAATAATAGACATTGATTTGTTTTGAATGTGTAAACTTGATCTTTGATTTTGGTGTGCTCCTATGTGGTCATTAATTAATTTGCAAACTGTAGTATATAGACTATCCAAGTTAAACTCATTTATGTCTTATTTCAATTTGAAATACTAATGAATAATAAAAAAAATTGGCCTGCAAAGATGACTTTGGGAAAGGAATTTAAATTTTTGTGCTGCAATGAATCATATGAATAATAAGTTGTGTATGCTTTTGAAAAATCAATATGATGTTGCTGCTTGCTATCTAAGCGTCATCCATCTCCAGGATTGTCAGGTCTGCCTAAATCAGACAATGTCAGCTTGAAGATCAAATTACCAAGTTTCCAAAGCTTATCTTCATCTGTTATGTGAATATCATCCATATTGCAGCCTCCTCTAATTCTTGTCTAAGCTTGGGGCCATGTTCTTTGGGACCCTAATTACTGAACTTCCTAATCTAAAATTCACTATGAATATGTTTACAGGGGTCGTACATGAACATTTTGATTTTTGAAGTTCATTGTTGCATTATAGTTGGTTTTCTAATTTATTATTGTACTTGAATCAAAATTCTAGCTAACATAGCATTACTGGCTTATATGTATAGAATCAGATATTACTGCAAAATACATGGCTGGTTTTTTTGAGAAATAGTACAAATGCGGTGGCTGTTGTTCCCTGCATTGTTGGGTCTTCGTCTTCATCTTGTTGTCTCTGAAGTATGCTTGCCCTTTTTATTACTGATGTTACTTGTTCTCTTATAGTGGAGAGTGGAGATGGCTTCTTTAGTATTCTGAGATATGTTGTCTTTCTTAAATATATATATATATATATATATATATATATATATATATATATATATATGAAGTAGAATGGTATTTTAAAGTACTTCAGCCATAATTTTGTCTATCACAAATCAGCTTTTATCAGAGGACTTTGTTTCTTCTACGTTGAATCACTGTGGTACATATTGAAGCTTTAACTGTGGTTTTTTTTTTTTTCGCTGAGTAGATTGGCACATGGTTTGAATCATGACAATTTTGTGTGAACTGGTTTTAGAACACATGAAATTAGTATATTCTCCAGCAGAGCTATTGGAGGTTTCTGTAGGATCTCAACTTGTATTGAGTAAGTGCATATGTCACACTCAGTACTGGGCTAGCTGTGGCTGGACTGCTAAGGAAGAGAGATGTATATTCTATGTGCAATTCATAAATTATTTTATTGAACTCTGGGACTCCTATGGAACCCAATTAATCATATAAGGCTTAAGGTGGTGATGTTTTGCAAGCCTCCTTCACTGTACTTGAAAGACTGGTAATATGCCATTGAGATGGGATTTCAATGCATTATGGAAGGTTTTGTATGGCTGTGATGTGCTGAAAGCAAAAGTTAATAATGGAACAGGTAAAGATATAATTTTGATGAAAAGTAGATTTGACTAAATTTGAAGGACTATTATGGAATATACTTTTTGTGATACCTTTTTCTTGCTTTCACTGAAATCGCACATTTCAATTTCTGTACCGCCGCTCAATCATTCATGAAACATTTGCTTTGATCTTGATAAGCTTGATCCAATAAGGTGGTGGTAGGCTAGATCAGTCCTCACAGTGATTGTCATAACTTGCACTTGCTAGTTGTATCATTGTTGTTGTGATTATAAATGATGATGGAAATGTAATACATGCCTGGATATAAAAATTTTTTTTGTCTCTTCCAGTACCCGTGCGACAGAAAGGGACCTTTTGTTTTTTGTTGATGAATATCTTCTGTTTGATTGTTTTAGGTATAAATAAGCTGTGGGTTTATACTTTCATAACGTGGTTCATACCGTCATTATTATGCATATTTGTAATTGCATATGTAGAAACTGAATAGCAATCTTTCTTTTTTTTTTAGTCTGTAGAGACTGATAGGTTTCATTGTTGATGGCTTAGGACTTGAAGTGGCAGTACTTAAAATGTCAAACTAGACTCACCAACATGAAAGATTACTTTAGTAGAGACAAAGTTCTTGCAACTAAAATATGGGAAAAGACTGAGTAGAAATCCAGGTTATAGTTTTGACATTCATGGGGATACTGCTAATCTAGTGGACAAAACTACTTACTTTGAGTAGATGCAGTAGGGATTCAATTAGTGCCCAAATATGGCTTTTTATCATGTTATACAAGAGCAAATCCCACATCCATCGGTAGCTAAAACCAGCAGAATTACGAAAAATGCAACTCCTTAGAACTTGCAAATGCCCGTGGGTACAGTTTAAGGCAATTTTTGTAAGTCAACCTGAGATGATGACTTGTCAGGTGCGTGGTATTCTCTGAGAATCTGAACAATCAACTTTTTTAAGAATTTCAGTCCTAAAAAGTTTGTCAAAGCTTAAAACATGATTCCGTCAACTAACACAAAACAGCCCTTAAGGATAGCCCAAGTGGTGGACAGAGAGGTCTCATGCGGTACCTGAAAAGGTATACATGGGCTTGAGTCTTCTTGATCCCAGATTAGGATTGTTCACCTAAAGTTTATTTTTATTGGTGAGGTCAGTACTGTCTGATTAGGTCAGAAAGGCATAGGGGTCCTAACCCCCTTTAAAAAAGACATAACACATCTTACGCAATCTACCTTGTTCCACCAATTCTTGAAAAAACCTGCAAAACACAACACTCACACCAAAAAATGTATTAGGTGCTACTGAATGACATTATTGAATATGTTCATACTTGATTATATTATGTTAATTATATTAATTAAATTGTTTGTGTTGATTATTGGTTAAAAAAATTTAAAAATTATATAAGTTTTTAAAATAATCTATTCATACACCTTTAGGTTATTTTCTATTTAGTATTCGAGGTTTAACAGACATAAATCTTCAGCTCATATCATCTACGATTTCAACAGCACAAACACCCCACAACTTGCAAACACACCATCTCAAATTGTCTCTGACCATGGATAAGATCATGTAACTTATAATTTAAGCAAGTAATTACATTGGGAAACAATAGCTGTAAGTGGGAAATGTAGTATGCTTTCCAATCTCTGATACAGGTACTGTTTTCCTTGCCTCACCCCTCTCTAATAGATGCCTTCAATTGAAAATATACTTTGTGTACTAAAAATTACAAATAATCTTCTAACATCTTTAAGACAACAACATTATCTAAGATTATAAAAATATACTTTGTGTACTAGAGACAATAATATTATTGTGGAATTCAACTCTAAATGTTGTCCTTGTTATTAAGGACAAAAACAACAAGAGAACACTCCTTTAAGGATTTATCACAGATGACTTGTAGCAATTGTTTGCATCACATGATTTCAGTTCAAAATCATTCTTTAAGACGACATCAAAATTATGTTTTTCAACACTAAACACAACATTGGTTTCAAACAAAGTGATGATAAAGCTTCAATTTGTCACAAGTTCTATTTTTCGTACCAAGAGTAAATAGTTAGCTAGTTAAAAATGTGTTTAGGGAACTTGGTTTATCCTTTGAAAATGTAAAGAAAAACTTCATTCTGTATGGATTGTCAACTTGGCAAATCTTCCAAATTTATTTTCCTATTTCTCTCGTAGGAGCTTTTTATCCACTTGAATTACCACATAGTAATGTTTAGGGACCTTTCCCTAATATTTCCAAATAAAGTTACAAGTTTTACAAGCATGTTATTAATGACTGTTCTAGGTTCACTTAAGTTTTTCCTTTAAGAAATAAGTCTATAGTCAAAGAAATATTTATTAAATTTCATAAACTAGTGGAGAATTAGTTAGGTAAGAAAATAAGAATTTTATAAATTGATTAGGGGGGATATTATAGGAGATTAGTGTCTTGTTTAGAAGAGAATGATATAGGTTTAAGGCATTTCTGCCCTTACGCTCATTAGCAAAATGAGAGAGTAGAAAGGAACCATAGACATGTGATAGAAACAAGGTTAGTACTCTTATTTTAGGCTAGTTGCCTCTTTCCTTTTAGTGGTCATCTTTTCAAACAGTTGTCTACTTGATAAAAAAATTTCCCACTCAAGTTTAATCATAATTTACACCCTATTAGCTACTTTTTCACCAAAAACCAAATTATGACTATTGAAAGGTGTTTGGTTGTGCTTATTATCCTATTCTAAAACCTTAGTATAGACACATGTTTAACTTTCATATGCAAAGATGTTTTCATATGTTAGAGTTTAATTCATAAAGGTTATAAATGTTTAAGTTCAATTAGTAGAATTTAGCAGTTGCTAGTGTCATTTTTGATGAACCTTTTAAATCAAATATTGATTTTGTTAAACATATTGGTTTCTTCCAACATGAATCATCAAGACTTAAATTTTCTTAATTTTCCAAATACCATTTATTTGCCATCATTTGAGTTTTCTGTATGCAACTATCTAGTATTCCGTAAGTACAAAATTGTTACACCTCTACACCAAGAACTTAAACTCGTGCAACTACATCCCAATTACATAAACTCAACTCAATCACATCAAATTTGACTTCATCTTCTTTACAAACACCATATTTCATAACTTTTCTCATTCTCCATTGCATTATTAAACTCTCAAAACACTTTGCTCCAACCTCTCACATTAAGTGATTCATTTAGTCACTCTTCTTAGACTTGCACTTGACCATATTCATATTTACTTGTTCAGTGTAGGACTCGCCGCCACGAGTACCCCTGCTGCTGAACAATACTGATTGGGAAGCTTTTATTAATAATCTGAAAACTCGCGTACCCGCGACAGGAATCCTACGAAAAGAAAATCTGAAACTATACAATTCTACACATGCGAAAGCTGAACTGAATATACATCATCTGAATTATACATTGTCTTTCTGTACAATGGGCCCAATGGCCTTTATCACATGTATACATATTGTTTCTGTACATCTGGATACATCTGAAAAGATACAAAAGATACATATGACCACACAGGTCCAAAACATATATATACATACTGAGATCGTGGTGTGGGCCCTCTCCGCCAGCCTCGATCCAATCGCTCCTCGAAAACAGCATGAACCACCTGAAAAGGATAGAAGAAGGAGGGGGATGAGTGATAAAGATCACCCAGTAAGCGCTTCTTACTTCCCTCAAAACCCAAGAAAGCACAAACAATCACAATAATCAAACATACCTGGGCCTCGACCCTATTCATACATCTATGCGCTTGCTGGAATCTGAAAACTGATTTACTGAATATCTGAGTCACATTCATTTACTGATATCTTATTTATTCATGTCATGATGTGTATGTCATGCCATGCTAACTGATAATATCTCATAGATGCATGCATCTGAATATCTGAATACTGAATGTACCCGAAGGTACCTGCTGTGCTGATCAGACTTGGTGAACACAGAGATTCGACATCCTAGTCATGTGGGCTGAACAGTCTAGCTACTGGCTAGAAAGTTGAATAATAACTGCTGGACGATCTGACTAGTGTCAGAAGGCTGAATCTGTAATGCTGCTGAACATTCTGACTAGTGTCAGAAAGCTGAATCTCACAGATGCCCCCTCGTATTCACCCTATACTCTTACCCGTACATCAGGTTCTGAATATTGAATACTACTGAATTCGGATCCTTTGATCCTATCTGAAGCTACATGTAATGTCATGGTATGCATATGCAGCTTATTAACAAAATTCATGCTCATCTGGTGCTTATCTGAAGCAATTTAACCTTTATTCTGAATTCGCATGCTTAATTAATCATTTAATAATCATTTTCTGAAAATCTGCAAGTGCACGGGCGTGCGGGCAAAACACACGGGCGTGCATAGCTAACACACGGGCATGCAGGTCCTGGACACACGGGCGTGTGCCTGGACTCACGAGGTCGTGCGTTGGTCGTGCGTCTGGCCGTGCAAGCTACTAGAATTTTTAGGCAAATTCTGGAAACGCTTACACACGAGCGTGTATCTCAGAACGCACGGGCGTGTGTCTGCAAATCTGGTCGTGCACACAGCGTGCACATGGGCGTGCGTTCTGGAAAACAATGGCACACGACCGTGCCATGCAGGCACACTACCGTGCGTCTTGTTCTTCAACAAAAGCACTCGTCGGAAATTGCACAATTTATCAACCATTTCAAATTCAATCACAAATTCACTTCTAATACATGTTCTCAGCACTTCAAATAGCCCAAATCAAGCATAAAAAACAACATGCGTCCATTCATCAAGATTTCACCATTAAAGCAACCACTTTCTCTCACTAAACCATTCACATTCCACATGCAAGATCCAAGAATGAAAATTTATCATCCAAACCAACATGCAATGACATATACTCATTCCCAAGGTTCATCCACATGCAAATAACTCATCAAACATGCTGGGAAAATGCAAGGGGAAGTAAACGAACACTCCATTGCCTCTGAAAGCTACTTTCTGAACTAATCTCTATGCTCTCTAGCTTGATCGGGAGCAACCGCTGGCTGGATTTCCTCTCTAAGATTGGGAGGAGCTGAAATGAAGAGAGAAACTTTGGCTAAAATAAAAAACTAGGTGAGAAAAATGGCTAAGTCTCATGGCTCTCACTTATATACTATGCCTTGCACGGGCGTGCACAAGGGAAAATAAGCATTACTTATTTCCCGCTCAGTCGCATGATCGAATCCTTCCGAAAGGATTCCCACGAAAGCCACACAAGCTCTGAAAACTTACTAACTCACTTCTGAACTTTACTAGACTCCCAATCTCTCTCTGAATCTCGTTTCTAACCCCAAAACTCTTCCCCTAAGGGCTTTCTAACCTGGGATGCTACATTCAGCTTGAAGTTATTGTTCCTAGTCAGGTTATCAAACCATATGACTTTGTAGAGTTCCTAATCTTTGACTCTCATATCCCATGATAACTAGGTTTAAAAGTGGATCTTTTACATATCTATGAAACTTTGCAACCTACACTCTTTTTGAACAAGGTTAGAGAACCATAAAATGTCTCTAAAGATATAACATATTCTTCTTGGTTTCATATTATACACGAGGAATACAATACCTGAGTTAAAAATTAGACTTGGTGCTTAATGGTGAACACAAAATTTTTGTTAAAGAAATGCCTCCACAAATGAAAATACAAGTAATTTTATGTGAAAAAACTTTTTCAATACAAAAGAAAAAAAAAAAACAAAAGAAACCACAAGGTTCTAATGATCTATTTAAATTCAATATAATCAAAAGTGTTTACATAAGTTACAATCTACAAAAAAAAAAAAAAAAAAAAATTTCACACAAATTGAGAGTTTAATCACAACTCCAGCACAAGTAAAATACATAAAGGTTTATAAAAAGATGATTTAAATTTACCAGATTAGTAATTTACCAGATAAGTTGTTAAATGAAAATTTAATTGTTCATATTAAATATCCAATGCCTTGCCATGTACTGAGCAAAGAATTAAGTTGGAATGGTATACCTAAAGATATGAATATTTGAATATCAATTATTTAGTTTAATATGGTTTTTCTCTTTGATATATTTTGAAAACGTTCAATGATATATTTGTTGTGAATTGTTGCAAAAATTTCACTTTCAATGTAAACTACCAAACACTTATTCATTTACTCATTGCTTATTTGATTCTGCGTGTTATTTTTCATAAGATTTATTATAAAGAACACTCTTTTAAATGTTACTATAACTACAAGCAACCAATGCTAACTTAATAAGCAAGAAAACTTTGTCGTTTGTAACATCCTTAAACGCAACCATTTTTTTCTAAGCAAGGTTGGTAATGCTATCAACATGAGTGAAATTAGCATTAATAACATTCTTATAATAGTTTTCAAATTGATCGAGCCACCAAATATTATGTTGAGGGAAATCAACAGGATAAAACTTTACAAATTCAAGTAATCTCTCATTGTTAAATGCAGTAAAAAAGTTACTTGAATCAAAAGATGTTATATTCTAAAACAACCTTATAATTACTTCACCAAAGTGACTATTGATTTCTTCTTGAATGTTATCTAAAACTATTTATATGTGTCAGATAAAGGATTTTTAAGTTAAACTTGAAAAGAAAGATTGACTTTTCATAACTAGTATTTTGCATCAATAATTTTTTCATTTAAATTGAAATTGCAATATCTACCATTACAAACTTATCTAACCACAGAAACCATTATATTAAATTTTTGTTAAATTATCTTCAAATGCTATTGAAATTTAATATGCTTTAATTTTAACTTCTTTGCTCTTACGTGTGTTTTTCTCTTTATAAGGACTCGGCTTGAATTTTTTGTCTCCTTTCCTTTCAAAAGGAACGAGGATGTTAATCCCTTTAAAACCAACCATTAAGACTTTAATCCTGATTTACTTCAATAAGTAGAACAAGAATTGGCCCAATTACGATAGGAAAAGCTCATTGAGCCCACATAGTCCCCTTGGGCTTGTGCTGCATACTAACCTCATCTTCACCCATAAGGCTTATGTTCCCAGTCATTATTAGTATATACTTTTTGATACAAACGTACAAAGATATACATATTTGTCTTCCATCCTTACCATTCCCACCCTTACCATTTTGCAATGATTAAAGTATGTTTTGTGCTTGTCTGATTGTTAGGATTATGAACACTAGAACAATTAGGGTAGGCTAGAAATCATAAGAGGTTAGTATTGAATCAACCTACAAAGTGACTGATGGGCCACGGTTATGGAGAACCTATTGTGCCCGTATGATAAGAGAAAAAGGGTTTTGATGGTTTAAGATAGCCTAGTCATCTATTAGTTTTATAACTCTCTTAAAACATAGCTTGGGCTTTAGCCTATTATGACGAACCTATGCACCTTACCTCTTAAAATACCTACTTAAATTCACTAATCCAAAATGATGTATCAGTTGGAAACTCTTAAGATGTAGGCTACTAGCCCTAAGACTAGTCTTGAATTAGCATTTCCATGAATAAAACAATGTCATGTATTGTTCAAATTGGGTTCGTCCCCCTACTTGGTATCAGAGCCAAATCACTCCATCACTCTTCATCTCTTCACATATTTTCCATACTTGGTAACAAAAGAAAGAGATATTCTTTTGAAGGTCTTAAAATTGTAATCATGTCTCGTCAAAATACCTTATCTACTTCTGATTCTCATACTTTTATCTCTTCTTCTACTTCTTTACAGATTTTTCAATCATAAAAAATAGATAGCTTTTGTAAGGTTAAATATTTTTCAAATGAGTCTAAATTCTTTTTCCTTAATCTTACGTTTTTAAATCATATGATAACTACCTAAAACCCTTATATACTCTAAAAAGAACCATAGATACCATCGTCCACCTATCAGCACTTAAAGTAAAGGAGTACATTCAGAGTACCTCCTTCAACAATTATCAACTCCTAACTTTCACATAAGAGCAATATGTGACTTTGACATACCTAGAACATTTTGCACAAGAATAGCTATAGAAAAGGTACACTCACCTCCATTTTGGAACAATCAGATTTGCCTTTACTTTTCATAGACATCATGGGTTCCCTATTACTTTTTGAATCACTCTATTAGATACTTAATTTTCTAATTTTGAGCATGTCAACTTTGGAACCATACAAACAACATTAAATGCTGACATCATCATGATCATTGTGTTCTTAAACTTTTGTATGTCCTTGCATATCCGCAACTTTGTATAGCCTTTAAATTCCAAGTCTAAGTGATAGAAGCAATCTCCAAGTGCCAAACATTTATGCCCACAATCCATTATCAAATCGCATATCGAGTTTAGAATCATTATCTAGGCATTTCCTCTCCCCAAGGTATAAAAGATGTTGTGTTTTTCAACATAGATTTCAATCAAGTGTCAAATTGCACTCTCTTGCAAAAGTAGATGCTTAAAGAATAACTTGAGAAATTAATCCTAAAGAAATGGTATACTACGTATGAACAGATTCAAGAGATTATTGAAGAAGAATAACTAATTTAATCCACTGAACCTAGATTTTCTCGATCAAACAATGGAAGATTATTTATCTCTTTCTAGAACCTGTCTCCTTGGAGCTTACTACCCCTCCTTGCTCTCCTATTTAGTATAATATCATCGAGTAAAGATTATCAACAAGAGCAAATTTATAGCTTTATGCTTGTTGGACAACCTATATATTTACTCTAACTCTAGTTCCATAATCATCATAATCCCAGATGTTTATGTGTCTTCTTATAGAATGAATATATTCTTTTTCTCCTTAAAATAGATAAAGATTGGAAAAAAGAATAGCTCAAGATATCTAAACCTTATCAAAACCAGAGAAAGATGATTTTTATCATAGATATAAAAACGATGAGCCTGAATATGATCTTCTTGGAGAACCATCTGGTAAGTATGATTTTGTTGTTTATTACGACAAGGTAAAAGCTTTAGAACCTAGTCCACCAATTCTAACTAAATGGGATGATGAGTTACCATTTCGTCTGCTTACTCTTTCTAACTAACAAACTATGACAACAAAACCTTGTGGCAAGACAACAAGTATAACTTGTAAACAACAATGGTGAATTAAACAACCTTGTAACTTTATGCCAGTACCCATGATTACAATGTTTCAACTAATAAATTTTCTTTCACGGGAATAGATTGTAGACCCAACCATAATGACTAAACAAGCTTGGAAGGTTAAGTCATCACAAATTGTCAAGCTTGACGGATAATTGATAGAAGATTAGTACGACTAAAGTAGTACTGAATTGATAATCTTAGAATGTAGTTATCCAAAACCAAATATTACTAGATATCAGTCATATGACAAAAAAGATTGAGCAAGCCCTTCAAGCCCAAACAAGAACAATAATATAACCAATAGAGGCATTACAATTACGAATTCAACAAGTCTATCAAGACATCATGACTTATATTGTTACACAAACGCCTCTCCAAACTTAGGAAAGAGAGATGAAATCCTTGAAAGCTCAATTAGCTTATCTTGAAAAGATAATGCAAAAATCTCAATCTATAACCTCGCCTTATCATTTTTCTTTTGAAACCAATTACTTGGCCCCTCATTCTTTACTCCCAAAGAAGGCCCAATATATCATATTTCCTCTAAAATAAGAACACCAAAACTTGTTTAGGAATTCCAATTTATTAGTCTTTATGACTAGTTCAACATGACTTAAAACACTCAATTGCCAAAAAGAGATAAAAGGAAAAGCAATGGTGGTTTCTTCAACCCCAATGGTTACCATTGCAAAGTCATTAGAGTCAGACCTGTACCTAACATAGTAAGCTATAAATCCTTTAAGCCAATTTTTGGCATCACAAGCTTAAGAACCATCTTGACAATTATTATCAACTGAAGTAGAATCATATAAGCCTACTAAAACCTCTGATTAAGATATTAAAAAAACAAGTTCAACTTTATAGGAAACAGTTAAAAAATTCTCTACTTAGCTTTTTACAGGGGATGCTTCTTATTCAACTCATGAGAATGAATCTATAATGGAGTCTGACCTGAAACAACACTAATCTGAGTCTCTAAATACATCTCTAGCGTTGACCTCTAATGGAACTTCCAAAGCCTAATATTTTATCTTTGATAATATTCTTGTTTCTAAATATAGGAATGAGATCTATGAAATGACAGTCAGATTGAATTTGAAATTTTTATGGATTAATGTTACTATTTACCAAACATTATATAATTTTGTAGCAAGATTTATTAGGGATCTCAAGGAATAATAGATTTTTTTTAGCAAAATACCAGTAATTATAATTACTTGACATTTCTGACGTCAACACTTTTATCTATCAAATCTATGTGCAATTTCTGGGAAAACTTAAGCACATTAAAGACACTACCAAAGAAGAATTCTTTAAACCAAATATTACTCCTTTAATCCAAAAGATTTGGAGAAACACTATCACAAGGTGAGAGCTCGCTTTTATATACTTAAAAGAATTGATGATCTAAATTTAAAGAAGAAATATCTCAACCAACTTCCTAATCCTTTTAAAAGTGAAACTTTGAAGCATTTAGAGTTCTAGGGAAAAACTTTAGCCTAAACTTCTCTAGGTGATCTTTATCAATTGTCTTAAGCCAACTTCAGCTACTATGCAACAAATCTGAATATCTCAACAATATACCTAAGATTGGGAAAACATTTGGTAGATCTTACGAACGACATGACCTATAAATCAATAAATTATCTTGGGATCTGAATTGTGATTGTTATCGTAAGAAGAAGAAACACCATTACAGATATATGCTTCAAGTCAAGATTGCTTAGCCAAAAGAAAGAATATTTTTTTGAAGAAAAAATCCAAATAAAAGCATGACAGATGTTTTGTTTGTAACCAATGCAGACATTTCTCTAAAACATGTCCCAATAAGAAGAAGAAAGCTACAATTAAACAAACATCATAGGTTGTAGAACTAAGATCGCATGATCTCGAATATCTATTTTCAGAGATCAAATTTGAAAACTTTGAGTTAAAGTTTATCCTACAAGATCAAGATTCTGAATCAGAGACAGAAGCAAAAATCTTTGGAGTCTTAGTTATTCCTCACACAAAGACTATCACTCTTCAGCTGCTTATTAACATCAAACTTTTAACGCATAAATATGACACATTGAAAACCCTTAATGCCTAGAGAAATAATACTAAAAAAGGTATGAATAGGATTATTTAAAATTCTGAATTAATAACCACAGTAAAAGCAATAAAAAGCTTAATGCACAATAAACATAATAAAAAGAGAGAGTTCAGAAATTGCTCAGCCAAGTTTAGAGAGGTTCAGAGCTTTGAACACAAGCCTCTTACGTCCTCTTTTTCAATCAAACCCGATTGAAGTTTCCACTATCTTCAACACCCGAAGATACAATAGTTTTGCCACAAGGGAATTTCGCCTTTTTTTTACAAAGAGTATTGATAAAGAGATTGATTGTAATTGCCTCTTAATAGGCTGAAAATCAAATGTAAAGTATGAATTCTCTCAAGTATGTAAGTGTATAAGCTTAGAGAGAGAAACAGAACAGTGAAAGAATGAAGTAGATAGCTTGGTTTTTGCAATTCGTTTCAGTAACCTTCTCCACTTCAAATGACTCTTCTTTTATACTCCATTCATTGCCTAGAATAGCAAGGAGCCATTTTGCTAGCTTTGTATCCGTTGAAGTAGTTGAAAAAAGTAAGCTCTGCAATAAATTTTCCAGGGGCACGGTCATGCTTCTCGAGTGTACGGTCGTGCATGCTGTATTTATTGCCTCATTCTAACTCCCAACGGTCGACTTAAAAGCTTAGCGCCAATGATGCACGGTCGTGTGTCCTTGATGCACGGTCGTGCTTCGACCCTTCATGGTCGTGTACCTTAGATGCATGGTCGTGCTTCGATCCTTCAGAGTTTTATCCAAAATTTCAGAAGCTTGCACGGCTTGGCTGCACGATGAGCGCACGAGCAGCACACGAGCATGCTTATGCTAGTGCACGGTCGTGTGCATTTTCTGCATGATCGTGTGCCATATGTATGCCTTTAAGCTCTTGTACGGCTAGCTCTGCACGATCTCCTGGTAGTGCTCCTCATTTGTCATCACGCATGATCGTGCGTGTTAAGCGTGCACGGTCGTGCATTGACTTCTTTTCTTTGACTTGCTGCACGGTTTCATTTGCACAGCTTGATCTCCCGTGCTCTTCATAAGTTATGCACACGGTCATGCTTTCACTGTGCACGATCGTGCTTCCAATGACTTTTGAATCCTTTGACTTCACACGGTCAGGCTGCACGGTTATGGAGGTAGTGCGTTGCCCGTATTGTGCATGCACACAGTCGTGCATCATGCACGCACGCCCGTATGGGTCTGAGATTTTTCTTCCAGAATATCACAGAATCTTGCACGGTCAGGCGCATGGTCCCGTGTTTTGGACACACAAGGACCCGTTTGGTCAAGCACGGTCGTGCTACTAAAGCATACGGTCGTGCAAGACCTAAAACCTGCAAAAAATGATTTTTTCTTCCTTTCTTTGTCATGAATTACTTCATGCAAGGGATTAATTAACACCTTAAACATATTGTTATTACAAATTAACAACTTAATCATATTTTTATCATCATCAAAACATCAAGGGTTCAACAATCTCCCCCTTTTTGATTGATGACAAAAATATGTTGAAAATGTTAAAATTGAGTTTTAACTAAGGATAAAAAATGTTCCCCCTCACTTTAAGCACTCCCCCTTAGTTTTAGCCTTAATTACCAATATAAATTTATATCAATTTTAACTTGCTAATTCATTCATTTCATTCTTTCTCCCCCTTTTTTGCCATAAATCAAAAAATTTCGGCATGGTTTTCTTTGTTTCAGTAATATATCCCAAGACAAGGCATCACAAAAAAATCACTTCCAATATTAACCAATCTAGCATCCAACTACTCGTCATCAAACAATCAACCAAGCAATAGCAATATCATCCAAAAAATTAACATTCTTCAAAACATCAATAAAATTCAAAAGATACAGATAAGTCAAAATATGCCAAATCCAAAAAATGATAATAAGATAAATGATATGTTCCTCAAGGATAATCTGTAAAAAAGTGCAAATGCAAATGAGGGTTCAAGGTTGGGGTGGCTGTTGAGGTGAGAGGTCGGCAAGGTCATCCAGAGTAGTAACTCGAGACTCAAGGTAGGTAAGTCGAGATTCCACAGTATCCCGAAAGACTCGAACTCAGTTGTAAGTTGAACCACATTTGCATCAACCTACGCCACACGCGCATCAAGTTGAGCCACACGCACACCAACTTGCCTTGTCAACTCAATCAAAACTTGAAGCTCGGAAGTTGATTAAACTTTAGGACCAGCTTCGGGGCGAGCTCGTCTTCCTCTCCGGGCACTGGTCTCAGCAACTAAAGGCATGGCAGAAGGTTCAACAGATGGCTCATGATCTCCAACAACTGCAGGCAGTCTCCATCCATCATTACCATCTTTCTCAATAACCTACATCCGATATAAGGCATCTGTATTCAGCATGTGGGAATCTTCGAAAGCAATCTGAAACTCTCCGTACCCCTCAACCGAAATACCCAACTTTTCAGCGATAAAGGTTATAAACATACCAAAATCGATAGGAACCTTTTCCTTATCGTTGTACGACTGGATATCACTCAATTTGCTGATAAGCCATCTCGTAGAATCCAGTTGTCGTCTATTCATGGCAGCTTCCATTACTGCCATGTCACAAACACTTACATTACCATTAGTGTTCGTGCGGGCATTTAATGTATAGGTGATCATTCGATGAAAGATGCGCATGGCCAGATTATCCAAAGAGGAGGTCTTCACCTTCTAAGCCTTATAAAATCTGAAACCGCTGAGAGAATGACATACCGTCTGAGTGCTCAGCTCATGTGAAAAGTCCAAAATACCCTCGAAATTACATCCCAACTATTCACCCAATTGTTCGACTGGCACCGTCCAATCTGAATTGGCCAACCGAAATCGTATAGTATAATCAATAATATTTTTTTGCACGTCCTTCGAAATCTACAAGGAATAATAGAATTCATAAACTAAATTTTCAAAAGTATCGTTTCTCATGAAAAATATCTCATTCAGCCTAGATGAATCAACTAAACCCATTATCTCATCTAAGACTCCAATTTCTCACAAAATCCATCTATCCAAACAACGTCCAACATAAATAGCCTTTTTCATGAGTTTCGAAAGAAGTACCTTTTGCTATCGATTGGAACACACAATTCCAAATGGGTTGTCAGCCCTTGAAGAACTCCTGGAAGGCCCAGAATGAGTCGACAATTTCATTCTTGGAGGCATTGTGGATTTGGGTAAAGGAAATAAATGGAATGGAGATTTGGGTTTGTGTTTGGGATGAAAAACTATCTCAAAATGTAAGAAAAGTTGAGAGAAACTTGTAAAAACAAGTTTGTAAGCAAATGAGAGCAAAAACAATGAGAGATTTTGATGAAAATTTGAGAGAGAATTGGGGAAAAACGCGGCTAGGGTTTACAATTTTCGTGAAAATGAAGAAAATGAACCGATTTGCTTATATAGACTCGAGCGCATGACCGTGTTTCTCCACGCACAATCGTGTTTTCCCAAATTCGCACGATCGTGCACACGATAGTCGCATGGTCGTGTGTTCGCAAAAATCTCGAAAATTATTAAACTTTAAAATGCATGCCCGTGTCCGTTATTGTGCGTGCGCGTGCAGATTAAGCGCACATTTTAAACGAAAACGCATGGTCGTGTATATTGGAACACACGGTCGTGTGTTCACACAGAAGCACGCCCGTGCATGCTTGGAACACACGGTCGTGTGTGACCAAAATCACACAGACCTGCATAATTTCCAAAAATCTACAGAATTTCAAAACAAACCTCAAAACACCTCAAGCCATGAAAAACTTGGATATTTTGATTCAATGAGGTTTTATTATTTGAATTCAGTTGCCGATTGATGTCAACTATAGAGTTACATCGATTCGACTCGAATTTGTATTCCAAAACAAACTCATGCAAGCATATATATCTAAATATTTGCATACATCAAATTCCATTCAACCATTTGCATATAACTAATCAATAGCATTCTCATTATCATTCATGCATATTCAGATATTCAGTCAAAACATCAAGCAATCAACCAAATCATCATGTAAGCAATAAAAGGTAGAATTCTGAGACACTTACTTGGCTTGCATCAATCATTTCAAGCTCCCTCCTTATGTATGCAAATTTCTCCTTGTCTAGAGACTTGGTGAAGATATCAGCTAGCTGGTGGTTAGTGTCAATAAATTCAAGCACAATATCTCCTTTGCTAACATGATCACGCAAGAAATGATGTCTAATATCTATATGCTTTGTCCTAGAATGCAAGATGGGATTTTTCGAAAGTTGAATGGCACTAGTGTTATCACAAAATATGGGAGTTTTTACTATTTTGAAACCAAAATCAGAAAGTTGTTGTTTCATCCAAAGAATTTGGGCACAACAACTAGCCGCAGAAACATATTCGGCTTCCGTAGTAGAAGTTGCAACCGAATTTTACTTTTTTGAAAACCATGAAACTAACATGTTTCCTAAGAATTGACATGTTCCACTAGTGTTTTTCCTATCAATTTTGTAGTCTCCAAAATCAGCATCTGAAAAGGCACGTAATTCGAATATTGAGTTCTTAGGGTACCATAAACCAACATTCGGTGTCCCCTTAAGATATCTCAAGATTCGTTTCACTGCATTCAAATGTGATTCCTTAGGATTTGTTTGAAAACGTGCACACATGCATACACTAAATAATATGTCCGGCCTAGATGCAGTTAAATATAATAATGCACCTATCATGCTTCTATATGACTTTGTATCAGCATTTTTACCTCCCTCATCCTTATCAATCTTTGTTGAAGTGCTCATTGCTGTTGGTTGCTCCTTGGCCTCATGCATGTTGAACCTTTTGATGAGGTCTTGAGTGTACTTCGATTGAGTGAGCAATGTTTCTTCCTTCATTTGTTTGATTTGCAGCCCAAGGAAGTAGTTTAGTTCTTCCATCATGCTCATCTTAAATTCCCCCTGCATCATCTTAGAAAAATCTCTATATAGAGATTCATTAGTAGTACCGAAGATGATATCATCTACATAGATTTGAGCAATTAAGATGTCATGTTTATGTTTCTTTATAAATAAGGTGGTATCCACCTTTCCTTTTGAAAAACCATTTTCAATTAAAAATGTACTTAACCTTTCATACCAAGCTCTAGGAGCTTGTTTTAAACCATAAAGAGCTTTTCTTAATTTAAAAACATGGTTTGGAAAACTTGGATTTTCAAAACCCGAAGGTTGTTCTACATACACCTCCTCTTGAATAAAACCATTTAGAAAAGCACTTTTGACATCCATTTGAAAAAGTTTAAAATTTAAATGGCATGCATAAGCAATCAATATCTTAATTGCCTCTAATCTAGCTACGGGGGCATAGGTTTCATCGAAATCAATACCTTCCTCTTGAGAGTAGCCTTGGGCAACTAGTCTCGCCTTGTTTCTTGTAACAATTCCGGATTCATCCACCTTGTTTTGGTATACCCATTTTGTGCCGATGGTGGGATGATCCATTGGCCTATGAACTAGCTCCCATACATGGTTCCTCTCAAATTGGTTCAATTCCTCTTGCATGGCCAACACCCAACTCTCATCATTCAAGGCTTCATCTACCTTCTTAGGCTCCATTTGTGCCAAGAATGCCACAAACTCACATGTATTTTTGATTGAAGCCCTTGTCCTTACCCTTTGGGTTGGGTCACCAATAATCCTTCCTTCTTTAACCTCATCTTTTACTCTTGGGAAGGAGGTCTCATTTTGCACTTCATGTGGTTGCACAAGTATATCATCTTTGGGTGTTTCCACAATTTGATTCTCTTCTTCTTTAGGAGTGGGGCCATCATTTAGTTTGAGGTCTTCCATGAGCTCCACCACTTTATCATCTTTTGATCTATCTACACACTTATAAGAAGATTCATCAAATAACACATGTATAGATTCTTCAACAACAAGTGTCCTTTTGTTGAAGACTCTATACGCTTTAAAGGTGGAAGAATATCCTAGGAAAATTGCTTCATCCGACTTAGCATCATATTTTCCTAAGTTATCCTTTCCATTGTTGAGTACAAAGCATTTGCAACCAAATGGATAAAAATATGAAATATTAGGCTTTTTCCCTTTGAATAACTCATAAGGAGTTTTCTTAAGGATTGGCCTAATCATGGCTCTATTGATGATATAGCATGAAGTGTTTATGGCTTTACCCCAAAAAGATTTTGGCAAATCATGTTCACACAACATGGTCCTAGCCATGTCTACTAAGGTTCTATTCCCTCTCTCAATAACTCCATTTTGTTGAGGTGTCCTAGGGGCTGAAAAATTATGTTCAATGTCATGCTCATCATAATATGCTTCAAAATCTGAATTTTCAAATTCTTTTCCATGATCACTTCTAATGCAAGTAATTGCATAACCTACTTGGTTTTGCAATTTCCTAAAGAATGACACAAACATTTTAAAAGCTTCATCTTTATGAGCAAGTAACAAAACCCATGTAAATCTTGAAAAATCATCAACTATTACAAAGCAATACCGTTTCCCTCCTAAGCTCAAAATTCTAGAAGGTCCACATAAATCCATATGCAATAGTTGAAGTGGTCTAGATGTAGAAACACCATTTTTACTTTTAAAAGATGTTCTTGTTTGCTTTCTCAAAGCACATGCATCACAAATTACATCCTTTTTGAAAACAAGTTTTGGCAAACCTTTGACTAAATCCTTTTTAGACAATTTTTCCAAAACATCAATGCTTGCATGTCCTAATCTTCTATGCCACAGTCATATGTCTTCCTCCTTGGTTGACATGAGACATAAATCATTAGATGCAATACTATGCAAGTCAATGACATACACATTTGAGTGCCTATGTCCTATAAATGCAATATTATTAGTGCTTATATCAATAATTTCACAACATAAGGCATGAAAGCAAATTTTGAAACCCTTATCACATAATTGACTAATACTTAGTAAATTATGTTTAAGGCCTTCAAAATACAACACATCATTAATACAAATTGAAGAGTTACCTATGGAGCCAATTCCAACAACTTTTCCCTTTGAATTGTCTCCAAAGTTGACATTGCCTCCATCCTTTTCTTTCAATGATGTGAAGAGATCCTTGTTTTCGGTCATGTGTCTTTAACATCCACTGTCCAAGTGCCACTTGCTTGACTTCTTTCTCTTCACCTCCAAGAACACCTACACAAGACATATATTTAAGCCTTTTTTGGTACCCAAATGGTTTTGGGTCCAGGAAGGTTAGTCTTAATTGTCCTTTTAGGAACCCAAACCTTTTTCATTCTATAAGGTTTGCCATTCCTAATTGGACATTTTCTAATAGTATGTCCATGGAAAGAGCAATACTTACATTTTAGTTCAATTGATTTAGACCTTTTTAGAATCTTATGGTTGTTTATAAAGGGATTACTTCCATTATATCCTAACCCTTCTTTATTCAACCCACTTCTTTGAGATGCAAGCATCTCATCGAACATTTTAGTTCCTATTTTAAATTTTTCAAGGATTTCATTTGATTTGTTCAAATTAGCTTTTAACTCCTCATTTTCTTTCACAAGTGACTTAAAATTGTTTTCAATATTTGCTTTCTCATTTGAGACTTTTTTACACTCATTTTCAACCTTTTCTAAACTTAATTTCAAACTAATCATTTCTTTCTTTAACATCTTATTCCTAGACCTAACATTTTTAAAAAATAGCAATAAAGAGTCAAATGCATCTTGTAATTCATTAAAAGAGAATGAGTTGGATTCACATACCTCAACAACTTCTGAATCACTTTTGGCCATGAAACACAAATTATCTCTCTCCTCTTCATCACTTTCATCACTAAAATCATCACTACCACTTCAAGTGGCAGCTAGAGCTTTTTTCTTGTATCTTTTCTCACCATTCTCCTTCTTCTTCTTCTTCAGCAGTAGACAATCTTGTCTGATATGTCCAGGCTTCTTGCATTTGAAGCAAATCACCTCATTGTCATTATCTTCCTTATCTCTCCCTTTAAACTTAAAGTTGCTTCTCCCTTTCATCTTCCTATTCCTTGATAGGAATTTTCCAAACCTCTCCTCCAGCAGGCTAACATCCTCCTCATCCATGGAGGATTCTTCTTCTTCCTCTTCTACAGCCTTAAGAGCAATGCTCTTAGTATTTTTGCTCTCATCCTCTTTTGGTTTTCTCTTCATTTCGAATGTGAGCAAACTTTCGATCAACTCATCCATTCTCAATTTCGTTAAATCCTTGGACTCCTCTATCGCGATTACTTTCATGGTCCAAGACTCCGACAAGGACCTCAAAATCTTCTTTACCAACTCCTTATTTTCAAACTTCTTCCCCAGTCCTCTTAGATCATTGACAAGATTAGAGAACCTTTTATACATATCTGTGATGTTCTCGTTCCCCTTCATCTCGAATAGCTCATATTCTCTGAAAAGAAGTTCAATTTTCGATTCCTTGACTTGACTTGTTCCTTCATGAGTAGTTTGAAGGATGGTCCACACCTCCTTAGCCGATTCGCATGACGATACTCTATTGAATTCTGTAGAATCCAAAGCACAAAATAATATGTTAATAGCTTTGGCATTTAAACTTAATAGTTTTTCATCCTCATCATTATAATCACTTTCATCCTTAGGTAAGCTAGTTCTAGGATCTACAGGAACAAAATCTCCTTGTTCAATTATTTTCCATAGCTTATAGTCTATTGACCTAATATGAAGTCTCATCCTAATCTTCCATTGAGTATAGTTAACACCACAAAATAGTGGTGGCCTAGTAGTGCATTGGCCTTCACTAAAAACTGGTGCGGAAGTGCTAGCCATATCTCTATTAGAATCTTTAACTTTAAAAATCGTTAGATTTCGTAAATACTCTAGAGTCCTGCTCTGATACCAATTGAAAAACCTTTAATACCTAGAGAAATAATACTAGAGGGGGGGTGAATAGGATTATTTAAAATTCTGAATTAATAACCATAGCAAAAGCAATAAAAAGCTTAATGCACAATAAACACAATAAAGAGAGAGAGTTCAAAAATTGCTCAGTCAAGTTTAGAGAGGTTCGGAGCTTTGAACACAAGCCTCTTACGTCCTCTTCTTCAATCAAACCCGATTGAAGTTTTCACTATCTTCAACACCTGAAGATACAATAGTTGTGCCATAAGGGAATTTCACCCTTTTTTTACAAAGAGTATTGATAAAGAGATTAATTGTAATTGCCTCTTAATAGGCTGAAAATCAAATGTAAAGTACGAATTTTCTCAAGTATGTAAGTGTATAAGCTTAGAGAGAGAAACAGAGCAGTGAAAGAATGAAGTAGATAGCTTGGTTTTTGCAATTCGTTTCAGTAACCTTCTCCACTTCAAATGGCTCTCCTTTTATACTCCATTCATTGCCTAGAATAGCAAGGAGCCATTTTGCTAGCTTTGTATCCGTTGAAGTAGTTGAAAAAAGTAAGCTCTGCAATAAATTTTTCAGGCGCATGGTCATGCTTCTCGAGTGCACGGTCGTGCATGCTACATTTATTGTCTTGTTCTGACTCCCAACGGTCGACTTAAAAGCTTAGCACCAATGATGCACGGTCGTGTGTTCTTGATGCACGGTCGTGCTTTGACCCTTCATGGTCGTGTGCCTTAGATGCATGGTCGTGCTTTGATCCTTCAAAGTTTTGTCCAAAATTCGAGAAGCTTACACGTCTTGGCTGTACGATGAGCGCACGAGCAGCACACGAGCATTCTTATGCTAGTGAACGGTCGTGTGCGTTTTCTGCATGATCGTGTGCCATATGTATGCCTTTAAGCTCTTGCATGGCTAGCTCTGCACGATCTCCTGGTAGTGCTCTTGGTAGTGCTCCTTATTTGTCATCACGCACGATCGTGCATGTTGAGCGTGCACGATCGTGCATTGACTTCTTTTCTTTGACTTGCTGCACTGTTTCATTTGCACAGCTTGATCTCTCGTGCTTTTCATAAGTTATGCAGACGGTCGTGCTTCCACTGCGCACGATCGTGCTTCCAATGACTTTTGAATCCTTTGACTTGACACGATCAGGCTGTACGGTTGTGGAGGTAGTGCGTTGCCTGTGTTGTGCATGCACACGTTCGTGCATCATGCACGCACGCCCGTGCGGGTCTGAGATTTTTCTTCCAGAATATCACATAACCTTGCACGGTTAGACACACGGTCTCGTGTTTTGGACACATGACGACCCGTTTGGTCAAGCACAGTCGTGCTACTAAAGCACACGGTTGTGCGAGACCTAAAACTTGCAAAAAATAAATTTTTCTTTCCTTCTTTGTCATGAATTACTTCATGCAAGGGATTGATTAGCACCTTAAACATATTGTTATTACAAATTAAAAACTTAATCATATTTTTATCATCATTAAAACATTAAGGGTTCAACACACACCTATTAGGATCATTGCTTTGATAGACACTGGCACGATTTTCTCCATACTTAAGCCTTTAGTGTTACCTCAGTCCATACAGAAACCTCACACTACGTCTTTTAAGGTAGCAAACGATGAAGTCTTTTTTATAACAACAATCAGTAAAGAAATTAGGGCCCAAATCTTCCTCGACGTGTTTGTATCTTATAAGTTTTTGGCCTCTAAACTTTCTAGTAAAAACGCCATTATTGGATTTGACCTAGTCCAAAAATTCTTTGATAAAAAAATTATGTTAAGGAAAGTAGATTACAACATTTATAGTGTTTCATTTCATGGATGACAATACCCAATACTTCTTGATCACTCTTATATAGGTTATTTACCAACAAATAGTGAATAACTCTATAGTCGAGTCTTATTCAGATTTTCTAATAAAGTGCCCAAATCTATTATAGATTTGGTTTGAATTTTTTTGTCTCCTTTCCTTTTAAAAGGAATGAGGATGTAAATCTTACTAAGGCTAGCCACTAAGACTTTAATACTGACTTGCTCTAACAAGTAGAACAAGAATTTGCCCAATTATGATAGGAAAATCTCATTGAGCCCACATGATCCCCTTAGGTTTATGCGACATTCGATGTCAACAAAAGATAGAGCAAGTTAGAGGAAAGATGAGATTGGTTGTCAATTATAGGTCTCTTAACCATTTGCTCCAAGACAATATAAGAAAATATTCTTTGCAAATTTGACAAAGGCAAAAATCCTATCAAAGTTTGACATTAAGACGAGATTCTAACAAATAAAGATCCACTATAAAGAAAGATATAAGACAGTTTTCAGTCTACCAAGTCATCACCATTAATGGATCGTCTTGCCTTTTGGGCTTAAAACTATTCCATCGCTTTTTCAAAAGGCAATGACCAAGATATTTTAACCCATCTCAAACAGAGCACTTATATACATTGACAACATCATTCTTTACTTTAAAACAAGATAGGCCCACGTCCAGCTTTTTTAGTAATTCCATTGAATCATCCAAGAGTACAGGATTATGTTATCTAAAAAGAAAATGATTTTGGGTGTGGACATTATTGAGTTCCTCGACATGAAAATTTCTAATGGTAGCTATGTTCTATAACCACATATTACTAAACACCTGCTCGAGTTTCCATATGACAACTTTTCTCATAAACATGTACAACAATTCTTAGGAATAGTATATTATGTGTCAGAATTTATACTAGATGTCACTAAGTTTATGAAGCCTTTCTATGATATGCTAGAAAAATACTCTCATACGTGGAACCCCCTTCAAACATAAGTTGCTCAGACACTTAACAAATAATCCTAAGATTACCACTTTTGAAGATTCCTTTAAATGAAAAAAAAATACTTCAAACTAACATTAGCCAATACATTTGGTAGGCTATCCTTATTGAAGAGTCATCTCAAGGTAGAAGAGTTTATGGCTTAAACGTGGACACTTCAAACCTGTAGAATAGAATTATTATTCCACGTTTAAAGAGATCTTTGCTATAAAGCTAGGAATTAAAGATTCGAGTTCCACTTGGTAGGACATCACTTCACAATAGAAATAGATATGTCGACCTTTCCTAAGATGCTTAATTATAAAGTTAAGAAACTACTTAATCTACAACTATTAAGATGGAGTTAGTGGTTTAGTCAATAGTCTTTCGATGTTAAACATATAAAAGGCCAAGACAATCTTATATTTGACCTCCTTACCAAACCATTTAAACACAAAGAAGTTCTTGTAATATTTCTAATCTTCACTATGTCTACTAGCCTAGTGTTCATCTTACCATCAAATACTCTAAAACTCCTTCCAAAACTTCTCGAATTATACTAACAAATCCTAAAAAATCTAAATGATACCTTTGACCAACTAAGGGAAAAATATCAACTAGTAACCCTTGAGCAAAAAGGACCTTATACCTCAAGGGATATTCAAGTCCACCCTTAGTATCCCTATCTTACCTTCTTCTCAGCCATTAAAATCACTAACAATTTCACATAGAATTTCATATGGTTTTTGTGGTATCTACTTACTAAGTTTTCCATAGCCATTGAATTTCTTATTACTAAAAAGATTTAATGGTTAAAGAAAACAAGATGAGAACCACATAACCATAAACTCACCCTATTCATAGTTTTCATGAAATGGTTTTAAGAGTCTCGACGATAGACCAACACTTTCTTTTAGTGCGACTCAGAGCACTAAACATTAAAATATCCATCCAACTCTAAATTTACTACCTTCTTATTCACCCACGAGACTCATGTTCTCAACCATCACCATAAGATACTTTTTGATACAGATGTAGAGAGAGATGCATAACTATCTTATAGTCTCCAAAGATATCAACATGCTTATCCATAGGAGTACACAAACTTTACAAGAAAGATATCAAAGAAAAACACCATAATTCCTGCATGAATATAGCCTGCACTAGATGATGATGTACCTTGGGAAGAATTTCCCACAGATTACACGGACAAGGTCATCAAGGCCTAAAATAATTTTTTTGGAAAATTAAATGACCAATCCAAGGCCCAAGCCTATCCAAGATGGCTTTCAAACCCATATAAGGACTAAGATATGATGAAGGCCTAATAGTCCTTGCTAAGAACATCAGCCCAACAAGAAAGCCCATCATTTAACAACCAAGTCCAAGCCTTCCCAATGACATTTACCCATCTTACTACACATAATTGTTTCCATTAACACTATAACTGTTCTGAAAAAAAGATCTTCTTTGTTTTGGCTGAGCAATCTTGACTCGAGGCCTATATCTATAATGATGTTTCTTCTTCCTAGGATAACAATCACAATTTGGATCCTAAAATGAGCACTTGATTCGTAGGTCTAGTTGTTTATAAGATTTATCAAGTGTTTTCCCAATCTTAGTTACATTGTTGAGAAATTTTGATTTTTTGTATAGTAATTGAAGTTGGCTTAAAACAATTTGATAAAGATCGCATAGAGACGTTTGGGCTAAAGTTTTTCTTGGGAAATCTGGGTGTTTCATAGTTTCACTTCTAAGAGGATCAGGAAGTTGGTTAAGATATACTTGCTTTAAATTTGAATCATCAATTCCTTTAAGTACATAAAAGTGGGTTCTCACCTTTTGATAGTGTTTTTCCAAATTTTTGGGATTAAAGGAGCAACATTTGAACTTAAAGAATTCTTCTCTGGTAATGTCTTCAATGTACTTAAGATTTTAAAAAAATTCCATATAGATTTGATAAACAAAAGTGTTAGTGTCAAAAATGTCAAACAATTGTAATTGTCGATATTATACCAAAGAAATCCATTATTCCCTAAGATATCTAGTAAATCTTGCTACGAAATTATATAATGTTTAATGAATAGTAATATTAGGTCATAACATTTTTGAATTCAATTAGGTCATTATTTCATGGATTCTATTCCTGTATTTGAAAACAAAAATATCATTGAAAGTAAAATATTGGGCTTTGAAAGTTTCATTAGGGGTCAGTGTTGGAGATGTATTTAGAAACTTAGGTTGGTGTTGTGCCAGGTTGGACTCCATTACATATTTATTCTCATGAGTTGCATAAGAAAGATCCTTTCTAAAAAAATTAAGTAGCGAATTCTTCAGCTATTTACTGTAGAGCTAAACTTGTTTCTTCAATATCTTCATCAGAGGTTTCAATAAATGTATAGGATTTTACTTCAACTGATAACAATTGTTGAGATGCTTTTTGAGCTTATGATGCCAAAAATTGGCTTAGAGGATTCATAACGTGTTATGTTTGGGTACAAGTCTAACTCTAGTAGCTTTGTAATGGTAACCATTGGGGTTGAAGAAACTACCATTGCTTTTCCTTTCCTTTTGGCAATTGAGTTTTTTTTTAATCGTTTTAATCTAACTATAGAGATTAACGGATTAGACTTTTTGAACAGGTTTTGGTGTTCTTGTTATAGGGGAAATATGATATGTTGGGCATCTTTTAGAAGTAAAGAAGGAGGGTCGAGTAACTGGTTCCAAAAGGAAAATGATAAGGTGAGACTATAAGTTGAGGTTTTAGGATTATCCTTTCCAGATGAACTAATTAAGCTTTCAAGGATTTCGTCTTTCTTTCCTGATTTTGGGAAAGTATTTATGTAACAATCTAGGTCATGATGTCTTAATGAACTTGTTGAATTCATAGTCATAATGTCTGTATTGGTTGTATTATTGTTTCTGTCTAGACTTGGAGGGTTTACTCAATCTTGTTTATTGTATGGTTGATATCTAGTAATATTTGGTTTTGGGCAACTACATTCTAAGATTGCCAATTTAGTGCTACTTCAATCACGCTAATCTTTTATCGATGATCCATCTGGCTTAACAATTTGTGATGACTTAACCTTCTAAGCTTGTCTAGTATTCATGATTGGGTCTACAGTTTGTTCTAGCCAAAAAAAGTCTATTGGTTGGAACATTGCAATCATGAGTACTAGTGCAAGATTATAAGGTTGTTTAATTCACCATTGCTATTTACAAGTTAGACTGGTTGTCTTACCATAAGGCTTTGTTGTTATGGTTTGTTGGTTAGGTAGAGTACAAGGATGAAATGGTAACTCATTATTCCATCCAATTGGAATCGGTTGAATAGGTTTAGAGCTTCTGGCTTGCCATAATAAACAACAAAATCATACTTGTCAAATGGTTTTCTAAGAAGATCATATCCAAGCTCACTATTTTTATATCTATGATAAAAATCATCTTTCTCTAGTTTTGATAGGGTTTGGATTTTTCAAGTTCTTCTTCTTTCCGGTCTTTATATGTTTTTGAGGAGAGAGGATCAACTCGTTCTATGTAGGAGACACATAAGCATATGAGATTATTAAGATTATAGAATTGGAGCAGATATATAAGTTTTCCAACAGACATAAAGCCATAAATTTGTTCTTGCTAATAATCTTCTATTTCCTCGATATTATACTAAATAGAAAAGTAAAAATGAGCAATGGGCTCCGAAGAGACGGGTTTTTAAAAAGAGATAGATAATCTTTCATTGGCTGATCGAGAAAATCTAGGCCTAGTAGACTAAATTTTTTTTCTTCTTCTATGATCTATTGAATCTATGTATACACAGTGTACCATTTCTTTGGGATTAATTTCTTAAGTTGTTCTTTAGGAATCTACTTTGATATAAGAGTGTAATTTAGAACTTAATTGGAATCTACGTTGAGAAATGCAATATCTTTTATACCTTAGGAAGAGGAAATGTTTAGAGAATGGTTTTAGACTCAATATATGATCTGATAATGGATCGTGGTCATAAAATTTTGACCCTTGGGGATTGCACCTATCACCTAGACTTGGAATTTAAAAGTAGTGCAAAACTGTGGATCATACAAGGACATACAAAAGTTTAGAAACAAAGTGATCATGATTGTATCAGCATTTAATATTGTTTGTACGGTTCTAAGGTTGGCATGCTTAAAGTTACAAAATCGAGTATCCAATAGAGTGATTTGAGAAGGAGTAAGTAACCCATAATGTTCATAAAGAGTAAGGACAAACTTGATTGCTCCAAAATGGAGGCAAGCGTACTTTTTTTGTAACCATTCTTATGTAAAATACTTTGGGTATGCCAAAGTCGTATATTGCTCTTATGTGGAAGTTGGGAGCTAATAACTATTAAAAGAGGTACTCTGAATATACACCTTTACTTTAAGTGTTGATGGGTGGATAATGGTATCTATGGTTCTTTTTGAAGTATGTAAGGGTTTAAGATAATTATGGTATGAGTTTAAAAAGGTAAGGTCGATGTAACAGCCCGAGGTTAGAATGGTCTTTTAGGTCTTGAATCGGGGTTAGAAGAGAGATTTCTCAGTTAGAAATCTGTTCCAGTGATATAGGGGGATAGAATTGTCTTTTATTGACTTTATATGCAGCTTGTGGAAGGAGCACGACTGTGCGTTTTCATGTGCACGCCTGTGCATTTTGTATGTACGCCCATGCATGCCTGCTGGTATATAAACCAATGTTTTCCTCCGTCCGTTTCAGTCAGCTTTTTCCTTTTCTTTTATCTCCAGGAAACCCTAGCCTTTTGAGGGAGAGATTACCCAGCTTTAACAGCCTTTCCAGCCAAGTTTCAGCCGAGGATAGAAAGATAGAAGATCTTAGCAGCTCCAAGTAAGTATTCTCTTACATTTCCCCTTTTTCCTTGGATTTGAGCTTCCTTGGTTAGGTGTTTTCAGAGATTTATATATGTTTTTAGCTTATTAGCAGTGTATATTGCATGCTAGTATGTTTAATTAGAAATGTGATGAGTTTGGGTTGAGTTTTTTGTGTGATCTTGCGAATTTCGGTCGTGGGTGTCAAATGAGGGCTGGATGCATGCCCATGCATTCGTTCATGCACGCCCGTGCATTCTGGTTTTGAGCAAGGTCACGGTCGTGTATGCGAGCATACACGACCAGCTTTTGAGAGGAGTCATGCCCGTGTGCCTGAGGGTCACGACTGTACGTTAGCCAAGAATGAGTTTTAGCCAGAATTTTCAGAAGCTTACACGATTGGGTTGCACGACCAGTACACGGCCCGTGCACTCGCATGCATGCCCGTGCGTCCGATCATGCAAGCCCGTGTGCCTTAGTAAAATGAGAAAAAAAAAAAGAAGAAAGAAATGAGAAAAATGAGAAAAAGAAAAGAAATAAGCAGAATTTCAATAACAAGAAAGAAAAGAAAAGAAAGATAAGAGATAAGAGATAAGATATTTTTCCAAAATCACGTTTTAATCTCCCAGCATAACAAGAAACTCATCACCAGACTTAAGTAGCGTAATCTAGTGATAGGTTACGATTAGAAAACAAAAAACAGAATCAGAAACAGAAAACAGAAACAGAAAACAGAAAACAAAAATAGAACAGAAACAGGAAAACAGTAAGATAAACTGTAATCAGAAAGAAAAGAGAATTTAAAAGATAACATGCATGAATAGCATCATTCAGCATAGCATGTTAAACAGTGTTTTTAGAAAAGGAATCAAGTGATTCATTTGCATCAGTTTTCAGCAGTCAGGGCTCGATATCCGAGTCAATTATTCAGGGTGAATTCGAGGGGGCATCTATGAGATTTCAGCTTTTTGACTTCGGTCAGATTGGTTAGATTTCAGCTTACTGGTCCAAAGACTAGTATTGTAGGACATTTCAGCTTACTGACATTTCGTTGGTATGGTTTAGCCCACTTGGCCAGGATGTCGAATCCCTGTTTTCATCAGTCTGATAAGCATAGCAGGTATCTTTGGATACAGAGATTTCAGAAACAGTTTTACTCAGCTTTTCAGTGTTTTGGATATTTAGATCTAATATCAGTTTTCAGAAACATGTTTTCAGAAAAATAGGCCCAAGGGTAAATAACAGGATTTTCAGCATTCCATGATACATAGTACATGGCATGGCAGAGCATACAAACAGTAAGATCAGAATCATGTAAGAATAGAAATAAAAGAAAGAAAAAGCTACACGATATACGTCATAAATAAAGAAATAAAAGAATTCAGCTAATCCTACCAAAACGCAAGAATTAATAAGAAAAGCAAAAGGATTAGAAGAAGTTATTAGGCTATCAAGAGCTTAGTTAAGTTCGCCTAGATAACAGTTAGTCAGCAGCGACAACTTAGTATAGAGCCTACCCGAGGGTAGAGGTAGGAGATGCTTACTGAGTGACTTGTCACTCATTCCCCGTTGTTTCCCTTTTTGTAAATTGGTGTTTCGGAGAGCTAAGCTTGGTGCACGAGATGGCTGGTGTGTGGGATATAGCTTGAGCAGGTTTTCACCCGAGTTTTCAGTTATATGTGTATGTATATATATTCAGTTTTCAGCAGATAACATGTTTGTGGCTCGCATGCTTTGTTTTGCTCATGCATTCGGATTGTACAGTATCATTTATGTTTTTAGATATTATTATTACTTTATAAATATGAGTTTTATTCAGGATACTGTACAGTGGGTTTTAGTGTCCCATCACAGATGTTTAAATCAGCTTCCGCATATTTTTTAATTAGCAGTTAAAGTAATACCCATTGCTATATATTAGAGATATATTTATACAAAAAAAAAAAAATGGCCTTCAGTAATATATAGCAAGTGGGGTATTACAGTCGAGGGAAAGAAGTTTGGAATCATTTGAAAAATATTTAACCCCATAAAGGTTATTATTTTTTGTGATTGAAAAGTGTATAAAAAAGTAGAAAAGTGGATAAGAGTATGAGAATCGAAAATAAATGGGGCATTTTGACATGACATGATTATAATTTTAGGGTCTTCAAAGGAATATCTTTTCCCTTTGTTACCAAGTGTGGCGATATATGTGGAGAAATGGAGAGTGATTTGGCTTTGATACCAAGTAGAGGGACAAACCCAATCTGAATAGTACGTGACATCATTATACTCATAGGAATGCTAGTTCAAGACTAGCCTTAGGGCTAATAACCCACATCTTAAAGGTTTCTAGCCAATATATCATTATGGATTGATAAATTTAAGTAGGTAGTTTAAGAAGTGAGGTGCATGGGTTTTTTGAAATAGGTTAGAGCTCAAGCTATGTTTTAAAAGAGTTATAAGACCAAACCGATGATTAGGCAATCTTGAACCATCAAAGCCTTTCTTTTTTTTATCATACGGGCACAACAGGTTCACCATAGGCATGGCTTATCAGTCATTCAAGTGGTTGACTCAATCTTAATCTTTCATAATTTGTAGCCAGCCTTGACTGTTTTGGTGTGCAAGATCCTAAGAATCAAGCGAGCATAAAGCATCCTTAGATTAGGGTAGAATGGTAACAGTGTAATGGTAGAGATAGAAGTGAAGGCCGAATGATGGTGGTAGCAAGGATCAAGGCATTCTTCCTTAGATCTTGAGAAGGGTTTTAGTTGAGAGAGATTTTAGAAAACATGGTTCTTTTTGGAAGACTTCTTCTCTATTTTATTATGTTCCTTCTAAAAGAAGGTTAAAACATTTATATAAGGTTAAAAGAATATATTATGACATTATCCCCTTAGTCTGCTTATTACAATAATTCACAAACATGATTGACCTAAAAGACATTCATTAAGACTATCATACAAACTTTTAGTACAATAATTTAGACATGATTGATATAAGAGACTGACAATTCATAGACATAATTGACCCAAAAGACAATCATACAAACTTTTAGTACAATAATTTAGCTAACACCTTATGTGATGCTTAAAAGGATATTGGAGATGATGTAACGACCCAGACCCTCGGGCTCTAGGCTAGTACGAGTCTGCTACTTTGGGCCTTGGCCCTTTGCTGGCCGGCTATGATGGCCCCTCTCAACCCATCCCATAGCAGGTACTGTCCCTTCCCCCTAGGTTTTCTAACGCTTTCCACACCACTCGAATCCACGCCCTGGGGGACTTAGGGTAGTGGAAGCATGATGTGTACTGTGTAATAAATAGTACACACCATGCTTCCACTACCCTAAATCCCCTAAGGCGTGGGTTCGAGTGGTGTGGAAAGCGTTAGAAAACCTAGGGGGGAGGGACAGTACCTGCTATGGGATGGGTTGAGAGGGGCCATCATAGCCGACCAGCAAAGGGCCAAGGCCTAAAGTAGCAGACTCGTACCAGCCTAGAGCCCGAGGGTCTGGGCCATTACAGATGATGCGTTGAATCTGTCATGTCATTTTTCTCTTTCTTCCTTTTCCTTTATGCATCATCCAAAAGATAATAAAACCTCATCTATTTGGCAAGTCAATTCCCTTTCTTCATATGAAACTATATCATTAAGACTTGTAGGTTTTAGTGGCATTAATTGGAGGACAAATGGTGAAGGGTATTCCTCCTTCATTGTTGTTAGGTCCTTTTTTTCTTTTTAGTTATTAAGAAAGAATGGTTATAGTGTTAATGGAAATAGTTGTGTGCAGTAAGCTGGGTAAATGTACTTTCGCCTTAAGTCACTAGGAACGTTTGGGCTTGGTTATTAAATGGCGGGCCTTCTTGTTGGGTTGATTCTTGGTAAGGAATATTAGGCCTTCATCATATCTGAGTCCTCGTATAGGCTTGGAGGCTATCTTAGATAGGCTCGGGCTTTGGATTGGTCATTTAATTTTTCAAAAAATTTATTTTGGGCCTTGATAACCTATCTATATAATTTGTTAGAAATTTTTCTCAAAGTGCATCATCCTCTCGTGCAAGATATGTTCGTGTATTAATTACGACATTTTTCTTTGATAACTTTCTTTCAAAGTCTTTGTACTCTTGTGAATAGGCATATTGATAACTTTGGATTTTATAAACCAAATATGCATATCTTTGTACATTTGCATCAAAGAGTATCTTTTGGTGATGGTTAAGAACATGAGCCCGAGGAGTGAAGATAAGGGTAGTAAATCTAAAGTTGGATGGGTGTTTTAGTTGGTGTTTTGAGTCACATTGAAATAAAGTGTTGGTCCACCATGGAAACTCATATAACCATTTCATGAAGACCATGAATAGGGTGAGTTTAGGGTTATGTGGTTCTTATCCTACTTTCTTTAACCACTAAATCATTTTGGTAATGGGGAATTTGATGGCTATAGAAAATCTAGCAAGTAGACACCACAAAAACCATATGAAATTCTAGGTGAAATCTTTGGTGATTTCGATGATCAAGAATAGGGCAATAAAAGGATGCTAACAGTGGACTTGAATATCCTTTAAGGTATGAGGTTTTCTTTGCTCAAGAGTTGCTAACTGGTATCTTTCCCTTAATTGGTCAAAGGTATCATTTGGATTTTTTGGGATTTGATAGTATAATCCTAGAAATTCTAGAGGGAATTCTAGAGTATTCAATGGTAAGATGAACACTTGGTTGGTAGACATAGTGAAGATTAGAAATATTACAAGGACTTCTTTGGGTTTAAATGGTTTGGTGAGGAAGTCAAGTATAAAGTTGTCTTGACCTTTTATACGCTTAACATCGAAAGAGTACTAACTAAACTATTTGCTCCATCTCAACAATTGTGGATTAGACAGTTTTTTAGCTTTGTGGTCAAGTATTTGGGGAATGATTGACATATCCATTTCTACCATGAAGTAATATTTTGGCAAGTAGAATTCGAACATTTCAATTCCTTACTTTACAGTAAGGATCTATTTAGATGTGGAATGATAATTATATTCTGCAAGCTTGAAGTGTCCACTCTTATAGTTGTAAACTTATATTTTTACTATAAATTTTTTATTTTTTTATAAGGGTAATTTAATCGTTTTATAAAAAATATTAACAAAAGTGGATGAAAATTGGTCAATGAGTGAGTATTTAAGTTTTCAAAAGTTAGAAAATGGACTTTTGTCTTTTCAAAAACCTTGGGTAGGATTAACATTTTTGGTTTTTTCTTAAATATATAGTTTACTGCTAATTTTATTATAATACAAATATTTTAATACTTTAATTATTGATTCTTTAATTATCAGACATTTTAAATACTTTTTTGTGTTGTTATTTTAATCCCTAAATTTTTTTTGTGTTGTCATTTTAATCTTTGTTGACTTTTTGTTGTTATAATTTTATTATTATTATGTTTTATTATTTTAATTTTAGTTGAAATTTTTTGATTTCTTTAGTCTTTTTACTTTACTTTATTTTTTTTCTTTTATCAAATTAACCAAATAGACTATTCAAACCAAATTTAAATAGCTTCAGTTTAAATTCTTTTTAATATCGATTAATATAATTTAAAGTTAAAATATTTGAAAACTAGTCTTATTAGTTTGGTTAAAAATATTTGTTTTAAACAAACCAAATCGAACCATAAATACCTCTATTTTAAACCCAAATATTCATTCTTGAAGTATTTTTAATCCAATTTTATTAACTTTTTTTGATGAAATAATCAAAATACCTTGAACCAAAGAAAAAATAAAATATTATAATAAAATATATACATTATATAAGATATTAAAAAATAAATTCTTTTGAATAAAAAGAATTTTAAAATGGTATATAAAATTTTTTATTAATAATAAAAATATTAAAATATATAAAAATAATAATAAAATAAAATTTAAAATGAAAAAAAATAGTCATTAATAACTAAATCAGGTGGTTTTGATGTAAAACAATTAAATCTGATTGTCTTTATCATTAATGGTAATCTAAATTGACTACTATCAACAAAATCGCCTATTTTTTATCTTTTTTTATTATCATTGATGATAAAAACAGTCAGATTTATTTTTCTCATAGAAAACGGTTGCAATCAGATTTCATTATCTCATAAATCAGATAATTTTTTTGATTGCTTAATTTGATTTTTTGTGAAAATCTCTGTCGACGATGATGATTAGGAAATTTTTAATTTTACGCTTTAATATTTTTAAATTTTATTTTATTATTATTTAAATAAATTTATTGTTAAATATTAAATTTATTTATTATTTATTAAAAAAATTTTAACACACTATTTTAACTATTAATATTTAATAATTATTTGTTAAAAAGCTGGGATGGGATTAAGTCCTTTGCCCAAATAAAAAACATTCCCTCACATTGCACTTGCTTCAACGTTGAAACTTCTTATTTACCAAAAAAAAAAAACGTTGAAACTTCTTGTGTCACAGCTCCTAATCTCAGCTGTTGTAGCCCCTTTGCCAAAGCCCACGATCCTTCCCCTATTTTAGCTTCACATTATTATTATATTCAGTCTCTCTATTTCTCTCTTCTACAAATTTAATTCATTGATCAAAGTTACGTCGGGACCGGACGTTTTCCGGCCGATTTTGTGGGCGGTAATTTTTTTTTCCCTATTTTAGTTAAATTTATATGTCTCTAACCAAGCCATGTTTCTTCTTTAATTGCAGTGCTAATTGATGCGTTAGACTGAACTCGATTTCTTTCAGCAGCTACCTTTTTCTTTAGGGATTTTGTTTTTCTGATATATCTAGTTAAAATTAAATTTGTGTTTATTTTATTGATTGCGTGGTTTGCGTTGCTGATTTTATTATTATTTAAATATATATATATATATATATTTTTTTTTTGCGGGGAAAAGCAGAAGAAAATATAAACTAGTTTCTATTATTCTTTCTTAAGGCATCTTAAGAAGGAAAAATGGAGTGATAGAATCAATATTTAACAAATTTGTTTGTTCTCTTTTCAAGCTTCTGTAATTCCCCGTATTGTATATTATCCAATTTTGTCAATCTTTCAGGTATATTTCAATTCTGTCCAATGGTCGTTTTCAAAAAACGTGTCCTGCGACCTTCTTTTCTTTTTTTTTTTTTTTTTTTTTTAATATATGTTTTTCATATGGATTGGATTTTCTTTATTTAGCATACTAATGCTCAGAATTTTGGCCTGTAGAGATGAACATGGTTTTGGAAACAATGATTTTCTGTTGAAGAAGTGTGCTGTATTCGGCTTCTTTCTTGTTCATTGGGTTATAGCTTATTGGAAATGGGTTGTTTTCATTCTAAAGTTGCGAGACAGCCCCCTGGACATGAAGACCCTGTAGTTCTCGCCTCACAAACCGCTTGTATGTTGGATTTTTTTTTTTTTCAGGAGCTATTGTTTTGAGTTTCTGTAAGCAATGGTTTAATGCTTCTTTGATTGGTACTAGTTACGAAATTCAATAAAAAAAAAAAAATTTTAAAATATTATCATCATAAAGCTAAATTTTTTGCATCTTGAAAGTTGAGGATCATGATTTTTTCTGTGCTTTCTATTTTGATTTTTTATGGATAACTTTTCTCTAGTTTTCCTAATATATTAATTGAGTATTGAAGGAATTAGAATAATTCTGAAGATTGTGAGTATTTTACCTGTACCCAGGGTTGCTTTTATACTGATAGTTTATTTTGGGTTAGTATGAAGATGGGGTGATTTACTTTATAGTTGATATAAAACATGAAATGGATGAAAAAACTTTCTCAAAGATGGTTATTTTGGGTAAGTAAGAAGATGGGGTGATTTACTGTGTTTCATGGCTATTAAGGTTGCAGGGTCTGGAAGTAGTCTGCGGTTTGGAATTTGTTGAACTTAGACTAATCTTCTGTGTGTGCCCATTTGCTTATGTGCTCTATTTATTTTCTATGTGTGCCCATTTGTTCATGTGCTCTATTTTTTTTAAGTCAAGTTATATTCATCTACTGCTTTTTCTGATTCCCAGTTAGTGTCAGTGAAGTTGAAGCACTTTTTGAACTATTCAAAATGATCAGCAGTTCTGTGGTTGATGATGGATTAATAAGCAAGGTATCTTGTGTTTCAGTGCTTGTGTCAAAGGATTTTCTTCATCTTTATATAGATTTGCATGTAAACATACATACATGATATTTAATGCTACGTTAGTCCGGTGTCTCAGTATGCAAAAGGGCTATATCATTGCATATTAGTTATCTCTCTTTCATAGACGGTGATTCAGAACAATTGTCTTTGTGCAAGGAGCTCATGAAACTCAAGACAAGTGTCTCTCCCTTTGTTTCTTATGTTTTCTCTAGTCAATTTTCTTTCTCTTCTGTACCATCCTATTATGTTTTTTCCTCCCCATTCTTTTTTCACTTGTGTGACCAGTAATTGTTCTATCTTATTATAATGCAAAAGATCATGAGGGTCAGATTTGAAAATATTAGCTTCTTGTGCCACCATTGAGAGGGAATACAAGTTGCACTGGTTCCCTAGGAATAATATGACAGTGTGTATTTGGATAGTGGCTTGAACTCAAAGTTAGAGAGTTTTGTATCTCCGGTGGAAATTTGAGACAGCTGAATTTTCATATAGGTGGTTTGGCTAGTAAATATAATGAAGTCTTCATCATCGTATTAGAGTTTGCCTAGTGAATGACCATATGTGATGTATGTTTGATGACTACAGTCACAAATCAAATATATACAGCTGAAATCTCGGTGCAAGATGTGTTGATATGATTACTATAATAAATTTGCAGCTTTCTATAGTTTTCATGAAATTTGTGTGGAGCTTTCTAAACTTTTCACTTTTGATTCTTATGACTTCTATATCTCCTTGATTTGATTTCATATAGAACCTTCACCAAGATCTCATGGATTTTATTTTATTTTCTAGTTAATTAAGGGTGTTGACAAGGTTATATGTGATCACCCTATGTTTTGTCAATTGTTTTGAATCCTTAAGGGGGAAAAAGACATCTTTTGAATATGTTGCATTTCCGCCTAGTCAATATAGAACCAACCATTACATTAGTCTTTCACAAAAAATAAAGCAGCCTTTCTAGCATATGGCCCGTAAACCACCATAAACATTTTACTATTCTGTTTTCACTTCCCAGTTGCATATATATTGTACTTCCCTAGTCCATATGAGGCTCTATTAACTGCATCTTTCCAAAAGCTTCTCTTGTTCTCTCATCTCACTTCTCTTTTCCTCTTCACTCTTCTCTTAACTGTTTCTTGATGTCTTTGATTTTATGGTGAAAATAATTGAAGCTTAAAATGAGGCCAAACAATATAGAAAAAATAAGAGAGTTAATTACTAGTATTGAGTTATGATTTATGTTTTTAGCAGATATCTGTTTCGTTTTTGGAATTTTAGAAGTGTTGCATTTGATACCAATTTTTTTATTATTTTTCCAAATATGCAGGAAGAATTTCAATTGGCTCTCTTCAAGAACCGTAAGAAAGAGAATCTCTTTGCCAACAGGGTATCTATGATAAACCTGCATTTCAAGCATTATAAGTGTTATTAATATTAACTAATCAATATGTTGTATTATTTCTGGGATTCTGAGATGCATTAAATCTGTGTGCAGATCTTTGATCTGTTTGATGTCAAACGGAAGGGAGTAATTGATTTTGGTGACTTTGTTAGATCCCTCAATGTATTTCATCCAAATGCTCCTCAAGAAGACAAGATTAATTGTAAGTTAACCGGATGTGGTCTGTTGACTCAGAGTATTGTGTACGTTGATCATTTTTCATTGTATTTTCTGACTATATGTGATTGGATCCCAACCCATTATTCAACCAAAAAACAAACAAAAACAACCAATGAAGAAACGTTAATCATTTTATTGATAAAGGGGAGTATAACATGATAAACAGGCAATTTGAGGGGCTGGGACCTCCCAATTTTGGTTATGCAAGACTCCAGAGACCTCCCAAATCAGTTCTAAGGTTGCCGACGGGTAAGATGCCCAAAACTATAATTTTTCTTTGCCTCTTCCCTCACTGTTACTCCCCTTTTTTCTTCTCATATCATAAAATCCTATCCTAAGTCAAACTCTGTTAAAATCCCAAAACTATAATTTTCTTCTCCGTTTCCGGCACTGCTACACACCCCTTTTATTCTTCTCATATCATGAAATCCTATTGTAATTCAAACTTAATTGAAATCTTTAATTCCCTCTAATTAATTCAATCATTATCCTAATATTTCATTATTCAAACATTATCCAATTCAATTATTTTCCTTATTATCCTGGTTCCATTATTCAAATATTATTCTAATCTTTAATTTCCTTTATTTCCATTATTATCTTAGTCCTAACAATATGTAATATCTGGAATATCTTGTCAGTTGCATTCAAGCTTTATGATCTTGATGGTACGGGATTTATTGAGCGCCAAGAGGTATGTCGGAGGTTACTCTTTTCATGTGCTCCGTCAAGGCGGTTCTTTTGGGACCCACTTTATACTTTTTTGTCAATTCATTTTACCTGGATTGATAATCGAATAAGTACTAAATATTCCTTTGCCCCTGGGGAGCTTTGATTGTCAGCCTGATCAAATTCATGGTGGTGGGAATTTTCAACCACTTAACCTATGTACTGGAAATTGTAGCTCATATCCTGGTTATTGCTATTATTTTTAATGAGTTAAGCAATTAACATGAAAATTCCAAACAGGAGTATGAGTCTTCCTCTCATGCCATAAATGGATGGTCTTCTACAAAAATAGCATTTTCATTGTTAAATGGTTAAGTCCTGTACTGTTTTGTGGAATCATTGAATATATAGATATATTTTCAGTGCTACAGTTATATTGATTTTTGGGTGAAATTGTCATTTTTGTGTTGATTAGCAGAAGCTTTTAACATTTGCGTTTTCTTTTCTCTTACTTTTTGAACGTCATTTTGTGCATGAAGAAATATCTCAGATGATAAAAGATTTATTCCTCAGTACAATATGATGCTATATGACTTGATCTTCCCTGTCCAATTATTGATGATTGCTGGGCACTTGGCTACTAAAGCTTTTTATATATCATATCAAAATGCATTCCATCCCTAAGTGTAATAATCCTTTCCTTGTACTTATCAGCTTTGATTTGTCTAGATAAGTGGTGAAGAAATAAAAAAGTTGAAGTGTTTATTCTAGATATCTTTGTTGATTCAGTTGTGCTTATTTAATCATCTTTGCAGGCAACTTCATTATATGTGATTTTGGCAGGTCAAGCAAATGCTAATTGCCCTTCTGTGTGAATCTGAAATGAAATTGGCTGATGAAACCATTGAGATCATTCTTGATAAGGTGAGCTAATGCTATTAGATCTTATTATTATTTTGTTTTTTTGGCTAACCTCAGTGGTACTTGGATTTTATTTTTCTCAAAATTTCGCTGCAATGTGAGCTTCTTTAAAAACCATGTGAACCAAATAACTTCCCGGCCCCACCCCTACTCCCACACTGAATTGGAGTATACAATCATTACTTCTTGATCTTTCTAGCAACTATACATAAAAAAATTGATCTGATTCAATTAAAAAAGTTGAGTTGAATTTGTGGATGTGTGGCTTTCGGCATGAGTATTGTGTGGGATTTGTCAGGGGCTCAATGAGTTTGATTATGTTCTGATCAATTGATTTTGGGTCAAATGAGATTTGTTGTTGAGGCAATAAATTTTTTTCCAGTCGCTTTATTATTTAATATCTTGCATCTTTTAGTAATGCCTTCAGCTTAATATGTTTGACTTCCTGTTGATAGACATTCATTGAAGCTGATGTGGACCAGGATGGCAAGATAGATAAATCTGAATGGCAAAATTTCGTTTCTAAAAACCCATCACTGTTAAAAATCATGACCCTTCCATATTTGAGGTAAGTAATCGTGTTTGCTTGTATCAAGTATATTGTTTTACTAATCTCAGCCGCTACCAACTGAACTGATATACACCTTTGATAATGTAAATACAGGGATATTACAACTACTTTTCCAAGTTTTGTTTTTAATTCAGAAGTTGACGAGATTGCTACATAATTCAAACAGGAATTAGCTTAGAAAATTAGTATGTTATCCCCTCCCCTTGTATTTGATTTATGAAATTAACTAGCACAGAGAGGAAACAGTGTGCTTTAATGTGTGACTGACCATATAATACTTAGTTGAGTACTCGGTTAAATTTGAAGCTCTGTGATGTGCAGTTGGTTCCCAAATGTTAATATGAGGTTTAGATTTAGATTACTACGTTAATTTGAATACAAAGTGATACTAAGGTTATTATTGATTATTTGTGAAAAGTTTCTATAAATGTTACCCTCTTCGTCGTGATATAGGTGCTTGATAGAAAAAAGCTAGATAGCTCAATAGAAAGAATACAAATTTTCAATATAGTCTTTTAATTTGGTTTCTTTCAATTTTAGTCATTTAGTTCATTTTATGGCACTTATGCCACAAAATCATGGTACATGATCTATCCTATTTGTTCATTTACATATATATATGTATGTATTTCAATTTGTGTATATGTTATTTAATATAACTATATTTATAAGTATGCTCAATATGATTTTTAAATTATAATTGTATCACGTTTGTAATTTGAAGTTTGAAAATTTGTGGAAATTTATATGAATGGTTTTTAAATTATATCTATATCTCATTTACAACTTGAAGCTTACAAAATTATGAATATGTGTGTGTATATGATTTAAATTATAACTATAATCGTATTTATATTTGCTATTTGAAGCTCGCAAAATTGTGCTTTGCGAAGTTGTGCGATGTGTATGAGTTTAAACTGCAAGTATGATTGTATCCCATTGGTAACTTGAAGTTTACAAAATTGTGGAAACTTGTATGATCTTTAAATTACAAGTATAAATGTATTTCATTTGCAATCTGAAGCTTGCAAAATTGTTGAAATTTACATGTATGATCATTAAATTATAACTATAACTGTAACTCGAAGTTAATAAAATTATGAAAATCCTTCTACTTTGAAGTCCTATATGTCACTAGAATTAAGGTTTAAAATATCATTATTTAAAGGCTAGATGACTTATTCTCATCCAGGTTTTCTTGAATGATAAGTTTTTACCCAAAAATTTTAAAGAAGCAAAATATCTATTTATTGATCAAAATCAATAGTTAAATTAAACGATCAGTTGTTAAATTTAATTGATTAAAAGAATATTTTTGTTATTTTAGATGAAAAATTTTAAAAATAATAAATAATAAAATTAATTTAAAAAATATATAAAATAATATTAATATAATATTAAAATAATAATAATATTTTAAAATTAATAAATAAAAAATTATAAAAAGATAAAATAATTTTAAAAAAGGTTACTGTAGTTGACAATTTAATGAGATAGCAAAAAATGATTAGTTTATTCTATTGGTGGTAAAATCTGTCTACATCGATTGTTGAGACGGTCAGATTTATTTACTAAAGATTTGGTAGAGACAGTTAAAATGATTAGAAATGGTTGATATATTTGAAATCAATTATTTTCAGTCTTTTTTTATAGTAGAGATGATCAGATTTATCATCTAGTGGCCACCATCATAGAGACAGTGTCTCTTTTCGGAAATTTATTTTATTTTTATAATTTTTTAAAATTTTTTATTATTATATTAATAATTATTCTATATTAAAATTTTGTTCAATATTAACATTATTTATATTTTTAGTAGAAATTATTTTATCTAAAATGTTAATAAAATTAGTTAATAAATAGATTTTGATTTTTTTAAAAGCTTTTAGGTGAAAACCGGGTGGAAATAATTGGTTTGGCGTTATTTAAATCTCAAAGTTATATGGATGTTAATTGAAAAAGATGAGTTTTGAATTTTCAATGTGGACCATAAATCCATGCACTAAATTATTTGAATTATTCTCTTATAACACTGATGGTGTAATTCTGTTATCATCAATACATAAGCCTTCCGAAGCATCCACGTCACTTGGGGACCAGCGGGAGTACGTGAAAAGAATTGTATTGGATGCACACTTGACAATATCCTCCGTTTGAAAGTCACGGGCAAGCTTCTTTTTCATACAAATCTTATCTAATCTGCTTACATGACATGCTGATAAACAAGTATATTCTCTCAATGCATAATCATACATCAGACCAAAATTCACATTCTCATTCTTATTTAGTCAAATTCAATACTCAAACAAAATTCTATTAAATAAAATGATTAAAACACCCTTAGACCGTATTTATAAATAATGTTATGTTTAACATACTCTACTTTCTTTTTAGTGAATGAATTCGTACATTAGTTAAGTTGGATACAATATGAACAAACACTTGATTTTTTACTTGATAGAAGCATATCATTTATTCGAACAAGGGTTTAATTAAGGTGTTATGGTAGAAGGTTTTCGATTGTTTTTTGGCTTAATCTTAAGTGAGAGATTTGTTACTTAGGTCTTACCAAATTAATTCGCATGTAAGGTGATTTTGAAAGTTAAAATCTCAATACATATACTAAAATATAAATATAAATGTGTTATTATACAACTTTATCCCTTGAGCTAAAGGGGATCAGCAAGTCAACCTAAGGTCTTGTTCTTTAAGTTTTCAAGACTTCGTGTTCTAATTCTCTTTGTCTTGATCTTTTAATACATTACAAAGTCTCCTATATTACATTTTATTCTAAAACAAAAAGAGTAATTTATTCTAATTATATATTCAAAATTATAAATCTTGAGTTACATTTGAGGAAAGGAAAACGACAACAAATTACACAACTTGAGAATTAAGAGGTAAAACACGTAAATCTTATTTTAATTTACAAACATATATTCCAAAAATAAAACAATCCAGAGATCTGGGTTGTGACCCTATACCATGTATATATATACACCATGTACATCAAATAATTAAAATTATTTTTAATTTTAATTATTAATCAAGTTATTATTATTATTTTTGTACCCTAAATTTAGCAAAATTAGTCCTCAAAGGGTTCAAAATTTGTAGTTTGGTCCCCATTTTAGTCAACACGGTTAAATAACATTTTGGCCCTTTACATGGGTGTTCAAGTATAAAGCATGATCATGTATCCCATTGTTTATGAAATTCACTGAAAATTCAAAAACATGTATAGAAAAGGTATCACAACCCATACACTTGTGAAATTCACCCATGCATATGCACATATGCAAAGTAGACAATCATGCAAAGCATCATAGGAGGAATTCACAACCTATGATTCATGAAATTACATTAATAGCCATCGCCAAAATGAGACAAAAGACATGAAAGCCTTTCTGACAACTCCCATTATATGTAATGTTACACAATAAGAGTGATTTCACGTGACAACACGAAATTAAAGCCAATAACTAGATTTCAAAAAACATACATAAATCAAACAATTCAATCAATAAAGTTAAGACTACAAAAACTCAATTATCTAGCAACAAATTTATATTCTAACTATTGAAATAAACATACAGTCAATCTTTACAGATTTCATACATTTAATATACAATTCACTATACAAAATTAAATACAATAAATATACAAAATCAATTGAATTAATAAAAAATTTGCAAAACATATTCTTAAACGTGGCTTTAATACCATTAGAGGTGGCAATGGGCCATATTGGGTCAAGCTAGATTGGTTTTATCATGACTTATCATGCCTAGGGGTTAAGCCAAGTTTAGGCCCATATTTGGTAACTCTAACAAGTGAGGCCAACCCATCAAAATAGAAGGCTTAGGGATAACTAAGATTCCTTGTGTTGTGCCTTCATAAGCCTTTAGTGAGTTAACCTATGTGTTTTTACGAGTTGACCCACCCATTTATATGTATTTTAATATATTTTATTATTATTTTAATTATTTTATTTTTGCCTAGTCACCTTGTAGGCCTTACCTAAGGCCCCAACATGGTCTGCATAGATTGTGAGTCTAGCACGATCTACAAATTTGTAAGCTATGCCCTCTGCAGGTCGGGCTACAACCATAATAACATACACGATCCAATTTTAAAATATGAATATGCAATATGTTAAAACAAACATAAGGTGTTCCAAGAAACCATACTAGTGTTTGATGGTTCTTTCATCTTTTAAGGTCATTGGAATGCTTATTTCTTACTTTAAATCCAAGCATAGGATTGCACGTTGATATCCATATGAAACACGAACTAATAGAGGCTTAACGTGCATAGAAAAGTCTACTAAAATGTCTATAAAAGGGTGTAACAATAGATGAATACGCATGACTGATTGTATATAGGCAAAAATCATGAAATTATGAAGTCGTGTCTCCTTATATTGGAAACAATCATGACTATTCATGGTGCACGCCTTATGTACCCAATCCTTATATTTTCTCGTATAATTTGTGATTATTTGGATAACGAGTGATCTAATAAGATCTTTTGATAATTATCAATTTGAGATAATACACACCTTTGCATCAATCATACATGGTTATGCATGTGACTTGACAAATAATCTTATTTCATCTTTATCTTTATCCAATTGGATAAAATCAACATTTTGCAATTTCATCCATGCCCATGTACCTCAAAATTATTTCACTTAAGTACTTAAAGAATAAAATCTTTATTTTGAGTATAAATGTTTCATAGGGCTTAAAATTGACTATATGCATATTAAACCCCATTCTGTTTGAACAATACAATGTTTTTGAAGTTCAATCAACTCTTATTATACTTGACCTATAGACTCTCTATTGAGTTGATAATGCACGGATTTGTATCAAATCTATAATCTAATAACCATGCTTGTATAGACCAAGACTGACCTTTAGTAATATATCATGTTCGCTCAACTAATATAGTGTCAGTAATTGACTATTAGCCTATCAACAATATAGTTTTCGTACAATACGATCCTTTTGTCATTTAATAACTTTTCAAGGTTCAAGAGTAAATTTAGTGTCTACTTCAAAGAGTGCTCAATATCATAGATTAATTGTAACACTCTACTTTAGATATGTACCCTTGGTGGGAAATATACTTGAAGCTCCATGTTAACTTTTTTATACATTTAAAACATGCTTAAATAACATTTACTAATGATCACATAAACATTGTGCAAAAAGGTGTGATGAATAAATACATCCATATGGAAAACCTAAAATCCATAAAATGCGCAAACCATAATAAAACATAGAACAGTACATAAATAGTCCAATATGCTATATAATAACATAAATAAATCAAATGATAACAATATGTAGTTTCGCCAATGTTATCAACTCTTTGGAACATTGCTACTCCTGCTTGCCCTATTGCTTCACTGTAGACACCACATTTTGGACCCAACAAGGGTCATTCCCGATGATGATAAATCTGAAGAATTTGGATCGAAATTTTCAAGATGTCAAACTGAGGATGGATGGGTGAAATCTAAAACCAAACCCAAGACCACCAAAAGTCCACAATCTAAGTCCACAAAAAAAAAAAAAAAATACCATAGGCCCAAACCCATATGAAATCAGAGACTAAAACCCAAAGAGAAGAAACAGTAGCAGACACCCCAAAGAAAAAATAAAGAGAGAAGAGAAAGAGCCCAAGTATAAAATACATGCTCCAACCCAAGAAAGAAGGAACTTGGTGCCCTGTGGCTCCTTTTCTTTCCCACTTGCCCATTTTATTATCCCCCATTCTCTCTCCCACGCCCATGATCTTTCTCTCTGCTGCAGTTTTTTTCCATTCCCTGCCAACTGCCCACACGTACCACTTAACTGCTTCACATGTTCTCTATTCAATTGCTGTCATGTAACTGCTTTTCTTACGTATAAAAAGGGGGGAGAACTGAAAGAAAAGGGGAAGAGAAAAAAAAAGAGGAGAGCAGAGCGGTTAAAAGAAAAAAAAATGGAGGAGACATTCGTAAATGTAGACGCCACCTTTTAAACACTGACACCATCTTATATCTTAAAACTTCAAACTCCACTGAGCTGATTCCATATTTCAATCGTTCGGGTGCCTGACTACTAGACCATCCTCAGTTTGACGACAAAGAAATTCCAGGACATCAGGATTTCAGGTAAGCCCTGAAGGGATTTATTGTTTTATGCATTTATTTAAAGTAATGTGATATACATAGTTTTATGTTATTATTTTATTATTTATTTTGCACATCTGCTGTCTTGGTTTCTGTATTGATTTTTGAATAAAATCACATGGCATGTTTCTGTATTATAATGATTATGTTAACCTATATAGTAAATGTGCGTAATTGTGATTGAAAGCGAGTGCAAGATGGTTTTTAAATTAAAAAAAAAAAGGATTTATTCAGACTGTGTTTGAGAAGCGTCTTCTTATTAATTTAAAGTCTAAATTGATGTTTTGTATATAAATTCAACACTGGTGATTGCATGATGAATGTGTGAACATATATATTTAATTTGCATGTTAGGTTTCTGGAATACTTATGCACGTTTTTTTTTAATGCATTTCACCTCACAGTATATTAGGTAGGCTATGTAATGATGACTCATGTGACCATGCATTCATAATCATTGCTCTGTATTTTCTGGTAAGAATTGTTGCCATGCCTAAAGTGCGAATCACATAAATGACAAGGGTCATGTGAAAAGTTATGCTACTGGATATTCATTAAAATATATATATAATAATAATAAAAAAATTTGGAGTGTCCAAGACTTGTTTTATTTTATTTTTGGCATACATGCATACCCTTTTCTTTTTATGTTCTATAATACTTAGCCGTTAGCTTTCTTTTTTTTATTTGAGTGGATCAAGCGTGAAAGGAAAATTAAAACCAATCGATCCGTCAATAACAAGCACAACCAAGCACGGTCAAGTCAATATATATATATATATATATATGATTTTGATCATTTCAGTTTTATTTTAATTTTTTACTTTAACTAACAAATTTGTTTTACAGGTTTAATTTTTTTTTTAATCTAATTTTATTTAGAATAAATGTATAGGGGTGTATGGAAAAGGATGTAATTTTTTCTTTTAATTTTTCGTATTTTATTATGTGGATGATTGTAATTAATTATATTGCGTCGCATGATAAAACCGAAACCTAATTAAACTTGGTAACGTGTTTAACAAATAAACCACAAAAATAGAGGCCGGCCTTCGGGTTGGGCAGCATGGGTGCCTAAGACCTTCCCATCGTCGTATCCGACTCTCCGAATCTAACCATTGGCCCTATGAGGAAGGTTGGGCCTCTACAAGGGATCCATTAAAATTGCCCGTCTTCACCGACACATACTTTCCCGAGGTAACCCTCGGGTAGCGACTCCATAGACTCTATAATGAGCCACAAACCCGTTATGCGTTCCTCTTGACCATGTTTAGGGTGGTTAAACAAGAGTGGCAAGTCTGTCCTGACATGGCGCGGCAAAAACCGGTGCCATAGTCACCTACCTGCAAAACTATATATAAATATATGAGTGTGAAAACACTTAATAAATAGGTGATCTAACAAGCACAAGACATATCAACCGTATGACTAACTATCTTATTATACATATATTCTACAACTTTGTCTCTTATTCAGGTATTACCTGGCACCCCAAATGCTTGCCTTATATCATCTTTTCACTTGAAATCTTTGATTCCTTTATGGAGGTAACTTATATGACATCCCAAATGTCTAATATCAGTAGTGCATACAACCTAATGTCAATTGGGCTTATAATAGACAAACATTGATATCTTGGTCATATGATACAAATAATAATCACAATCCCTCTTTCTATATACATAGATCAAATAAGATCGCTAATAATTACTATCCTTAGATGTTCTCTACCACATACACGTATATGAGGTATCTTATTGACCACATGCATAATATGGCTCCTTAACCATGCACACCTAAAAATGTAAGCCATAAGTATGAGTGCATGAGTTGACTCATGGACATTTAGCTATAACCTCTATACTTTCACATGGGTTTGTGAGACTGAAATCATATAACAATGACTTAAAACCTAGGCTAACATCAGACAACATAACCCTTATCCACTCTTCCCATTTTCTCACACAATTATGACCATATCTGATCATTTCCATCACTTTTCGTCAGTTATACACATAATTATGGCCATACCCCATTATACACTATCTATTTAGTCATTTATGACTTTCCTTAATTTTAATCCGTATCTAACTCAATCAAGGTTAGTGTCATCTTTCATATAATCCAACACCTTTTTCTTTATTTTTCATCTTTAACAAACTTTCCAAGGTCTCTTAACTTAATTCCCTATTCAAGTGTATAATATAAGGGGTATATCCTCATTTTCTAAAGCCATGAATGATTATGACCTTACCATACATGATCATACCTTATTGAGCTTATGCACGGACATGACTTCTATTGTTAGAACTATGACTTATCACTATAACATGCACGCGCATGACTTTCTTTATCATGACCATGACTTAACCCCTAAATCAAATTTATTAAATTAACCCATATTACTATATTGTCTTCAACCTCTGGCATGCACGATTATGACTTTCATATGCATGACTATATACCATGGTCTAAAATTACAAATCTAATGATTTTTATGTCAATTATATAACTCTACACTACCAATTGAAGTCTCTAATCTATGTCAAGTTTTCTAATACAAAATTAACTCTGAAACATGTCTTTATTCCATATATCAAAGACTCATATTAATATTCATACTTTTAACATTAAGCCAATCAATATGCATATATCTTGCCATTATGTTTTACTCATATCCTTACATATTAACATTCCTTCATCATCATACAACCTAGATATTATTAAACAACCAAAATATACAATACACAAAAAGGTCCCATAGCTTACCTTACTTCCGACAATATAACAACTATTCTTCATGTGGCAATACTAATCTTTCGATCATCCTTTCTTCCCTTATTTGATGACTAGAACATATTCAAATATTTTCTTATCTCATTTTGTGTTTTCTATATGTTTGTGGTTTGTAAAACTAAAGAATGGAAAGCTTCAGTCTTCATACTCTTACTTTTATATAAAAACACCAAATAGCATTGCTTATAATCATGCATGACCTATACATAATTATTGCAGTCGTTATCTTTATCCTTATCACATTCCACGATCATTAGGATCATGATAAAATTTAAAATGCATGTCATATATAGTTGTATAAGTCATATATAGCTGTATAAGTTCACATGCACATGACCGTACTCATAAGTAACATTTGAATCTCTCATCTAATTAATGCATAGGCATGCACTTTCTTTGTGCACAAGTATGCATTAACCCATATTTAAAAAAAATTTCACACTTTTCCTTACACGAGAAAATACCATGTTGCCCTCAACACATATACATGCATGCATGCATGACGTACCACCAATATCAATAATACAAAAAATAATAAACAATACATCAACATTATTGAAAATAACAAAATTATCCTTAAGACATACCCATGATGTTACATTTATGTTTGTATCAATGACCAAATGATATCAAATTGAATAACTTAATCCTACTATCACCACATATTCAAGTAGTCATTGATATTCATGAGTGGGATATTCACTCTCATACTCAAAAGTGATAGATCTTTTGTTGGTCTATCATAACCTTTGTATATCTTACAATATGATTAGTCATCACCTTTTTGGCAATATTTTCTTAAGAACTATGGTAGACTAATATCTAACCATATCGATCATTGTAAAAAACAGTCCCGTAACTTTAAGTTGAAGGATCACATGCATTTCTTTTTTAAAAGGATATGTTACAAAAATACTAGAACAATTATCCATATGAAATCCTCTTGTGTGTTAGTCTAGAGGGCACATCTACATAACGTGCACTTATGTGTTGAACCAAACTGTATATAAATAACTTTGACACATGAGATCTATTATTACCTTTAATTGAGGTCATTTAGCACTATGACAATTCTAACTATATTACTTGTACTCTCAATTAGGATAATATCGAGACTATAAATATTTTTAAAAAGAGCAACTCATGTAAGTATAGGGTTCCTACAATCAATTAACATGTAATGATTCTATTGTCATGGTTCTACTATTTTAAGGACATTTATTTCTTTTATATGCAAGATTTACAATAAAGAAATTATTTTTTATAATTATTACAATTGTTTATACAACAATGACAATTGGTTCTAGATAACCTACCATAATAATAATCTATTACAACTAGGGCTTAGCATCATTAGAGACTTATGTATTAGATTGATATAAAGTCAATGAAACTTCAAAGGGTTACCTTGAAAATGTGGTGTAAGAGATTTGGAATCTAAACTCGAAACTATTGTAAATCGTTGAACTAATCTCTTTACCATTCTCTCAATTACTATTAAAAACTTCAATTATTTGTGGATTGATTACATATTGTGCATTTTAAGTTGCTTACGTGGTTTAGATTGATTAAGTTCTAATTCCATTATAATTTGTCATAAATTCTATTCACCCATATCCTTTTAGGAGTATATTTTTCATTTAGTTTTACATCTTTGTTGGTAAGCATTTGTTTTCGCTATATACATTACATTCGGTCTTACTATTACTTAATCTTGTAAGTTTATCACTCTTATGATACTCATACACTTCTTTTGGCTTTTGGATTAAAAAAACTATGAAAAATGGAAAAAGATAGAGGAAATAATCTGAAAGCACATTGTGAGATTTCTCAATGTTGAATGCTAGCATTTGGATCTAATGCCATTGTTTTAGATCTTGAAACACTTGGATTTGTGTCAACAATGGTATGCTTTATGACAAGTAAGTGATCAGATTAAGGGAAAAATTGGTAAAGTTTTTCATTGATAAAGTTGTGATGACACTTAAAGTAAGCAAAGATTGGAACAAGGCTGCCATGGCTCATCATTTATGGAAAATTGTTCAAAATGAGAGTTCGTCTATTTAGGTTGATTGGGTTAAAGAAAATAAAGTTAGGAATAAGAGCATATGGAATATTCAGAGCACTAGTGACAACCCTTAGTGGTGAAAGAAGCTTCTTAAGCTAAGAGATGATATGCAAAACAAAATTGGCCATCTGATTGGTAATAAGGGGAATACCCACCTTTGGTGGGATGATTGGCATCCATTTGGGCCTCTAGCAAAAAAATATGGCGAAAGCATCATCATTGACTCAGGGTTGAGCAAGTTTGCCAAGGTTAAAGAGATTATAGTGAATGGAGAGTGGAACTAACCGTCGAGTAACTCTCGTGAGATGATAGAAGTGAAGGGTGTTATGTTAAGTAAGCCGATAAATGGTAATGACAAGGTCATTTGGAGGCCAAGTTCAAATGGTAACTTCTCTACTAGATCATCTTGGGAAGAATTTAGGACAAAGAGTGACATGGTTGGGTGGGCTCAGCTCATTTGGCATAAAAAACACATCCCTCATCATGCCATCATTCTCTGGCTAGCGTTGAGAAAGAGACTGACCACCCAAGACAATTTACTAAGGTATGGAGTTTGCTCGAACTCTATATGTGTGTTATATGGATTGATTGATGAAAACTTAGATCATATCTTTTTTCAATGTGACTATAGTGTTTTTATTTGGAGCAATATTCTTAACCGAAGCAACCTTAGCTATAGAAGCTAAAAGTAGGATGAGTATATTGTGGAGATTACTAGAGAGTGGAAAGGGAACTCATTTAGATCCACTATTGTTAAGATGAGTCTTGTTGTCGTAGTCCATAACATTTGGAGAGAAAGAAACAATAGGATCTTTGGGAACTTTGACTAAGGAGAGGGTTTGTGAAATCACTAAAAGAGTCATTAGGGATAGATGTGCTGAGTTAATAAACTTCCCTTTGTCTAGTCCAAATGATACTCTTGCCATAAATTGGTCTCTTCCTTTGATTGTTTTCAAATGCCATGAATCTTTCTTGCTTCTTCCTTTTATGGAGTAGTTGTTGGTGGTGGAGGACTCATGAGGGCTGTTGGAGAGAGAGTAACTAGGACTACATTAGTGCCTTGGGAAATAGCAGAGTGAGACAGGAGAAAGGGGTTTTACTAATAAGTTTATTGTTTTACAAGATTTCTTATGTTTCTTGGATGAGAAAAGGGAAGTCCTTTTGTGACTTAACTGTCCTTATCTATATTTTCATGGTTGGCGACTTCAAACTGTTGAGTTACAGTGTCCTCACATACTGTGGCAATAGAACCTGGGCTATTTGACTGTTTTGGGTTGCTTTGACTATGGGAGCTGGATTAGGTGGCTACATTTTATCCATAGTCATGCAAATTGGGCTCTAGCTACCCTTTTGAGTTGAAACACGTTCAATCAATGACAAATGGTTTTGAATGTTAATCATAGGGAAAATTACTCGTGTGAGGGGCTGTTTAGCCTAATTCATAATGCGTTCAGGTTGCTTTTAGAGGGTGTAATCCTGGAAAACCTAGATATTACTGTTCACGGTATCTATTCTGTAAATAATAAAATTTAGAATTTTTCTAGGTTTTACTTGGTTTTTTTTAAAGGTATTTGGGATGCTTTGATGGCTTTTTTGAAGGCAGTTGGAGGCATTATTTTTTTCTAGCATGAAGGCACATCACAACAGGCTTTTAATTTCTATCATTGTATATCCAGATAGATTAAATACGAGGTAACATTGGTTGAGAAAATGATGGTTTTCTCAACTGTGCTGCTGGACTTACAGGCTACAGTAGGAGGTTTCTCTAGTCTCTCTAAGATGGCTTGGTCTACTAGTAATGGGCAAACTCATTATGTAAATTTGTATCTAGCTTTTAACTTAGCTTGGGCTGCTTTTGGGTTGCATTTTGCCTTTTTCTTAAATTAGGCTGCTTGTTTCACTTAGTTTGGGCTGCTCCTTTGAGGTTGGTTTTAAAATCATTTCTAGCTTTAGCTTAAGAGTTGTTATGTATAATGGCTTGTACATAGTTGGTGAAAACCTAACTAGTTAGGTTTTTTTTCGTTTCGTGGCTTCTTTCCAACCTTTTGATCTCTTTTGAAAAGGTAAACGCTCAAGAGGGGTGGATAGAGTCACCTTTTATTTGTCTTTTATGGGTGTTTTGCTGCACTTAATTTGTATCGGGCTTGCCCGTTTTTCTTTTTTATAAATTTTTTTAATTACCAAAAAAAAAGTTATGATGACACCAAAAAGAATGTGCTTTGTCATGATGACTTATATTAGCATCCTTTAAGGAAGGAGGAAAGAGCTTATCAAAGAGGAATGCGGTGGTAACATTAAACTTCGATGTTGATAATGAGTTTATTACGTTGCTACAAGGATTGATTTAGTGAAGGTAGATGTAACATCCCAGGGTTAGTTTGGTCTTTTAGGCTTTCTAATCTAGGGTTAGATTGAGATTTTTGAGAATTCTAGGGTTGTAAGAGAGTTTTGGGGTGAAATAGAGCTTTTTGTAGAGTTTGATTTCTTGTGCATAGATCCGTTTAGGAGGATTTGCATGCGAGGGCGGGAAAATGACATTTTTATAATTTTCTCGGGATGTACGAGCGTGCATGAGAGGTGCACGCCCGTGCATACGCATAGTTTCAGCTGCCTTGGTTTTAAGTCACGCTTATCCGTTTCCAAACCCATTTTCACCCAAAGTTTTCCTTTCAATTTCAGAGAATATCAACCTTAGGAGGGAAGAACAGCTTTCAAGACCATCCAATCCAGCTTGAGCCTTCGATTTTCTTGAGAGAGAAAGCATGTCTAGAGGTAGGTGCTTCATACCTCTTTCCCTTGCGTTTTGTGTATGTTTGATGCATGTTTTGGTTGAGATGAGTTCGATTCTAGCATGCTTATGATGCTATGTTGCATATATGATGATTTGAGATGATTATGATGATGATTGATGCTTATATGCATGTTATGTGTGAGAATATATGTTTATATATGCTTTTGTGATGGATTGGATGTTGAGCATGCGATTTGAAGTTTGTGGAAAGTGTTATCATGCTTATATGAAGTGTTTTACATGTGGGAAATGTTTAATTTGAGTTTGAATTGAGTTTTGGCTGGGAATCGAGTTGATTCCAAGGGGTTACGCAAGTGCAGAGCAGGATGCACGCCCGTGCACTCGTAGCGCACACCCGTGCATGCTACATTATCTGCATGGTCACGGCCGTGTTCACGTAGCCATGCATGCCCTAATTTTACAGGGTCACGACCGTGGATAGTTCATGCATGCCCGTGCACCAAGAGAAAATGAGATAAATGCTTGAAAATCCAGAACCTTGCACAACCACACGCACGATGGGGTCACGGTCCCGTGCGAGCTTATGCACGCCCATGCACATGACACGCACGCCCGTGCATCAGGCAGAAATGAGAAAAATAAGCTTAAAATGAGAAATGTGTACAGTAAACTCTATCCAAGTGATAGGAAATAGTAAAATGAGCTTAAATAAGAATACATGATGCATCATACATATAGTATAGTATGACATGCCATATAGTGTTTTCAGAAATGGATCCAAGGATCTGAATTCATATTTTCAGTTGAAAAACATAGATTCCAGGGGTGAATACGAAGGGGCACTTGTGAGTTTCAACACCCGTTGCACCAGGACCTATATGCTCAATACTAGCCCTATATATTGGCATGTGTCGGGTTGCTCAGCTAGCAGATTTAGGTTTCTTGATCCTAGGATTAAATGCAGTATAGCACGAGGCGCTCAGTTCAGTTCAGTTTCCAGGCCCAGGCCTGAGGGCATCACGTGTCCCATACAGTTTATGGTGTGTGTGTGTGCGAGGAAACTCACATGGCTAGGGTGTCGAATCCCTGTATTCATCAGTCTGCGTAACACAGTTTTCAGCATAGCATGTAACCCAGGGTACACAGTTTTCAGTACAACTTTCAGATAAAGCTTTCATGAGATTTTCAGATATGGGATCCTAGGATCCAACAGCATAGTTTTCAATGAACAGTTTTCAGAAAACTATTTTCAGTATATAGGCCCAAACCTAGTTATATTTTTAGCATATTGCATAGCATGTCATATGATATGACAGATCAGCATATCATTCAGAGAATGATAAGTCAGTAAGAAACAGTAAATGAACAGAACATGAAACAATGTGTAAAAGACACGAACAGTAGAATATCAGAACATTAAAAGCCACGTAATGACACGTGAAGTACAGAAAACAATAACAGTAACAAAACATTAAAGATGATGATTATCAACAAGAGAGGTTAGTGAGTATCGCTCGGATTACTCTTTACTCTAGGTTGTTTACGTATACTCATATACGTATTTTACGACCCGATATGAGGTAGTATCCGGTCAGAGAAGATGAGAATGCCAGATTGAGTCTGTTCTGTTTGTGATGAGGTGGCAATCCTTCGAGAAGGATTGGGTTAGGGTCAGAGTTAGGAAGTGATTACTGGGTGATTTTATCACTCACTCCATACTTTCCTTTCTTTTGTAGGTGAGTTTTGGGAGCTGGGAGGAGGAGTTGGCTGCCATCTGGGATCAGTTTGTATTTATTTTTGTATAGTTTTCTTGCATGTAACTGCACATGTTTTTATTACACACGTTTCGCGAATATTTTAATATAAATTCAGTTTTTATTTGGGCATGTATATGTTTATGTATATATTTATACCATAGTTTTTTCGCTGCAGTTTTTCAGATCAGCTTAGGCATTTCGGTTGGGTATTATTGACCGTATTTTATGTATTTATTTATTATTATATTATTTAAAGCAGTGAACAGTAATACCCATCTAGGGTGTCCAACATTTTTTGTATCTGAGCGATATCAAGAGGAAACTGTGTATATGTGTGAATTGCATTGTTTTCGACATGCGTATGTGTGTATTTCAGCGTATCCCAGCAGTCGGAGCCTATCTTCCTCTCAGTGTAAGTATAGTAGTAGGTGTTTTGCTTAGTTGACCCTAATGCTTGTGATTCTTCAGATAGGAAAGATAGAAGAACCCATGTTCCTAGATATTCTGAGGATGAGGATAGTGCCTCAGTTGGGCAATCTAGTGGAAGTGGAAGTGGAAGTGGAAGTGGTAGGAGGGGATCGCAGGCCTCCCGTGGTGCTCTTGGGGCAGAGGATGTCAGACAGATATTCAGAGAAATGATGAGAGAAAGGCCTCAGCAGCCAGATAGAGGTGATCAGCAGATGTATGGCAGAGAGATGCCAGTTAGAGAGGATGCTTATCAGAGGCCAAGAAGAAGGCAACCTGAGTTTTAGAGGCAAGACTATCCTGAGCAGATGGGTGGTCAGTGGCCAGATATGGGTTAGTATCAAGGTCAGAAGTATCAGGGACAGAGTTCTGGGTCTGATACAATTAGCACCTGTGGTTCAGAGAGAGTTCATCCGATCTA